>OX352772.1:147812567-148037567 GCA_947095535.1 Poecilobothrus nobilitatus
CGATTGATATCAAGAATGGGTTAACTAAAAACGATGCTACTAGAGTTACAGAAAACACTTTTACAATTATTGATCATATACTGTCGGATTTAAAAAATGAAAAGTATGATTTTAGAATTACTACTCAAGATGTAGTTAATCTGGACCATAAAGCGATCATAATCAGGATAAATAAAATTATAAAAAAACGTGAACCTATCTTCAACAAGGAAATATGTGTTACAAACATCCAAAAATTTAAGGCTCAAGTTAGTAATCTACTTCTAACAAATAGTTGTGATAGTGTGGATGATCTTATTAAAATATTACAATTGGCTAATGAGAACTCTACTGTTAAAAAGGTAATAAGAATTAGAAAAGATAATCAGTGGATGACTAAAGAAATATTATACTTATTTGAAAAAAGAAATAAATTATTTAAAAAGCTAAAGAAGAATACAAATTGTGCTAAATTTAAAGAATGGAAAAACATTGTTACAAGGGAAATAAAACGAGAAAAACAAAATTACTTTAATTATAAAATTCACTTAGCTGAGTCTGACCATAGAAAAATCTGGCAGGTGCTCAACAGTTGTAGTATGGAAAAGTCGTCTGATAGTAGTAAAGTTATCAATGAAATAAATAATAATGGAATTAAAATATATGATAACTTTAGTATTGCTAATGCATTTAACATGTATTTCAGTCAAATTGGTAATAGATTAGCAGATGATATTGTTGATGCAGAGGAATACACAGTAAAAAACAGGTTATAGATCGGTCTATTTTTCTAAATTCAACAAACGAAATAGAAGTATGTAACACTGTTAAGCTGCTGAAAAATAATTCACCAGAAGCTGATAATATAACGGCATCAAACTTAAAACATGTGGCAACAATTATAGCAGCTAAACTTGCGTATCTGATTAATAGATGTCTCTCAACTGGTATTTATCCTGAATGTTTAAAGTTAAGTATGATAGTACCAATACATAAGTCGGGCTTAACTTCTGAAATATCCAATTACAGACCTATTACTCTTACAAGTTGCTTGGGGAAGATATTTGAAAAAATTATAAATGGTAGGATACAAAACTTTATACAGAAAGTGGTAGGTTTTGATGCCAATCAATTTGGGTTTCAAAAAGATATTGGTACTGATTCTGCAGTTTTAGTTTCAACCAACTCTATAATAAATAAGTTAGATGAAGGAAACTATGTATGCTCAGTGTTCGTCGATCTAAAAAAGGCCTTCGATACAGTGAACCATAATATTCTACTTGAAAGACTGCATGAAATTGGGATACGGGGAACCGCTCTTGATCTTCTTAGATCTTATCTACAAGATAGGATCATAGCTACAAAAATAACCTACTTTATACCTACTTTATATTCATAACATTCAATGTGCTAATTTACAAGCCGATTACAAGATTTTTGCAGATGACACTTTGCTTATCTATAATGCTAAAACTAGTGAAGAATTAGAAAAAACAATAAATGAGGACTTGCGCAAATATATTAATTAGCTTAAAGGTAACAAATTAAGTATAAATGCTGACAAAACTAAAGTTATGATATATAAAATAAAGAATAAAGCAGATATAAATCCAAAAATAATCATAAACAATGTTGTAATCGAAAGAGTTTCTACATATAAGTATCTTGGTGTAACAATTGATGAGAAGCTGAGGTGGGAAAATCACATAAATAGAATTGTATCAAAAATAGTGCCTTTGTTAGGGGCTATCAAAAGAAGTGAAATAAAACTAAACAGGCAAGCACCTAATAATATATATCAAGCTCATGTAATTTCACACATTAGGTATAACATATGCAACTGGTCTAGTTGCTCTACATGGATAAAAGAAAAAGTTAGTACCCTAATAAATAAAGCTATAAAAAGTTTATACAAATTTAGCTGGTTGACACCAACAGTCGATATTTATAAACGTACGGGTTATTTGATGCTTCCAGAAATTATTATTTTGGAAAAAGCTAAATTAATTTTTAAACTAGAAAAAGGAATTTACAGTAAAAATATTCTACTTACAAAAAGAAATAGTGTACATAACTATAACACAAGAAGCTTGAATTATTTAAATCATGTCAGATCTAGAACGGAGTTATCGGATAGTAGCTGCCTATCTTCAGCTGTAAGAATCTATAATAAACTACCACAAGATCTAAAGCAGAGCTCAAACATCAAATTATTTGCTAAAAAACTTAAGTACCTACTAAAGAGTAACTCTCTACCATACATATATAATAACTAATATAATAACTAATATTGTAATTTTATACAGATATTAATATTTATGAATTATATATATATACATACATGTATATTTTTGTTTTAACTTTATTTAGTATTAATATTAGATATAACTGTGTTGTTTTATACCAAATCATCTTGATTTGTTTATAGAACAATTAAAAAAAAAAAAATAAATAAAATTCTCTTGCCAATTCGTTAATATAAATAACATAGTAGTTTAAGAAAATTGTAATAGTATATATAAGCTAAATAAAGTATATATTATATATTATAAAAAAAAAAAAAATTAAAATTGCAAACAAATTCCTAGCAAAACCCAATTGCAATAGAATGAGAATTAAAATAAAAAAAAAAACAAATTGTATGATTTGACTTCCTTTGGTAGATTATTACAAATTTAATATGTTGTGTTATAGAGTGAACCGCAGTTATTAAACATCATTCTCGAAGATAATATTATTCTTATATTATCTATTAGTGCGTTCTATTAGTGCATGTGTGTCTGTCATTACTTAACTCTGGCTTGCGAAATATTGTAGCCAATTTAGTTTCTATATAAAAATTTATCGGCAACATTTTCCTTACATTATTAATTTTTTATATTGCCGATTTATTATTGTAACCATGTAAGTTTTTTATTGTAAGTTTTGTATTAGTTTCAAAAGTTTTATATGTTTATTGTAGGTGTTTCCTCATACTTGTGTATTTCAAGTAATTATTGAATTAAACATGCTAAACTACGGAGTTCTATCCACTTTGTGTAATAAATAAACCTATACTATTTATTAGCTTCAAAATACCTTCCATTTTCTGACCTTTTTTAAATGGCCCAAGCATTTGTGTTCTCACTTCAGATTTTCATCCATTATAAACTAAGTACCATTAATGTAACTATACTTAAAAGATTTTTAACTATCAAGTTTTAGCACATTTCCAAAAAATTTTGAAAAAATTTGCTTATTAGTTTCACTCTGTCCGTCCGTCCATCCATCCGTCTGTTTACAAAACTTCTACACCGTTAAAGATAGAGAAAAAAATTTTTAACCATGCGTAGGTCTCATCAAAAAAAATTTTTGTGTAACAACTTTTTCATGTAGCCCCATCCATTACGGAGCTACAGCACCTCAAACTTTGAAAAAGCCCTATTTTTAAATGCATATATCTTATGTTCTGCTTAAGATTTTTTCAATCTGAAAAAGTCATTCGACAGGTATTATTTTAATTAATATCCAAATTATACAATTTTTTTAAATTTAGTATTTACATTTACCGTTATGTGAAAACCATATTTTGCATGATTTTTCTACTTTCATAACTCCGGCACGCTTTTAGATACAGCCTTGAAATTTTGAGGCAAGAAAGAACTTTTAGAATTAGTATAAGTTTGCTCAAAAAATTTTTTTGGACCACCCCCTGTTTAAAAGCTATTAGGGCTTAAAAATTGAAAATTTGCTATTTTTAATCACCTGTAACTTAGGAACCTGTACACATTTTACTTCTGCAAGATATAAAAATTAAAGCTACAGTAATATATTTTTACGTGTGTTAAAGGTTTATTTTAGTTGTAAACGGTTCCAAAGTTCCAACGGTTCCAACGGTTTCTCTTCAAAATTGCGAAAAAGCCCCATTTTCAGATGTATATATCTCAGGCTATGCATAATAGTTTTGCAATCTAAAACCGCCAAAAGGTCGAAAATTTTATTATCTATATAAAACAGTATCAAAATTATGTAATATTTTGTAATTTACTATTTAAATTTACTGTTATGTGAAAACCACATTTTGCATGGAATTTTTTTTTTTCATAACTCCGGCGCGCCTTTAGATAGGAATCTGAAATTTTGAGACAAGAAAGAACTTTTAGAATTAGTATAAGTTTCCTCAGAAAATTTTTTGGTAGCACCCCCTCTATAAGAGTTATTACGCCTCAAAAATTGAAAATTTGCTATTTGTAACTTAGGCACCTATAAAAATTTTTCTTCGGCAAGACATCTAAATTAAAGACTCTATAATATATTTTTACGTGTGTTAACGGCTTTTCTTAGTTATATAGGATTCCGGACTTACAGCCTCTAAAAGTTTCAAAAATGTCCTATTTTCACGTTTTTTCTTATTTAATGAAATTTTCAAATTTTTGTGCAAGTCACAATCCTAAACAGTTTGTATTGAGTTTTGGAAATGTGCGCTTTTAAAAACCGTTGGTTTACATTCTACCTTGTTTCTAATTGTTTCATATTTATGCCAGATTCAATTTAAATAAATATTTAGGAGATAAAAAAATATATTTGATATTTTTAAATTTTAATCTTTTTCCAAACTTCTTACTTCATTGTTGATCCATTTTGTAGTTTAATTATTATTGATATTTATTTTTATAACTATATGAACATAATTCAAGCGCATAAAAAATTTGCCATTAAGTGTTTGATACCTTAAAGGAGATAAGATGGATATGGCGGTAAAAGATGATAAGATAGATGGTATATATACTCTTGGTTAGGATTGAATTCTGAATCCATATAATTGTTCGAATTCTGAATTTAATGAATCTAATTGATATAAGTATTCAGTTAAAATTATTAATTAAATCTAATATAGAAAGTTTAATTAATTATTTTAATTTTTAATATAAATTGTAGCTAATTGAATAATTATTTCCAAAAAGTTCAGTTAATAATTTTTTAAATCTTTTGTTATTATTTTCTAATTTAATCTCAATTGGAAGCTCATTAAACTACTTTAAACCTGTGTTCATCATCGTTTTATTCTTACTTCATTTCTAAAGAAATTCAATATAAAATTGAAAATATTTCTGAGATAATGTTGAACATCCTCTGCTATTTTAGACGAGATATATATAATTCTGCTATTTTAGACAAGACAAAGCGAGTCAGGTTTTTCCTAACCCCGAACTTCGGAGACTTGCGCAAGGTGAGCCCCGCGTATCAGCTTTAGCTGGTAAAGTCACTGGATCACAAAGGTGGAGCAACGAACCTGCTAAAAAAGGAAATTGGCTCAGGGCTTGGTTAAGGTACCTCCATTAGTAGGTCCCTCAACCAGCGCGGATCCCTCAACAACATATTCTGAAAGAGGAATTTAATCTTGATTTTGTAAAATTCCTCCTAATTTAGAATGTTAAGTAAAGAAGTAGATTTAGCTACATTTCAAAATTTGATAACAACAGCACTAAAATTGTTATTGCAATTGAAATTTTTATAATTGTGTTTTATTCAAGTCTGACGATACTTACATATATATTTCAAATATTCCAAAATCCATGTGATTTATTTTTAAAAAAGAAAATTAACTAAGACCCAAAAATTATGGATTTACGCCCAAATAAAATGAACTTACACCCAAGTAAAATTTTTTGGGCTTTAGTTCATTTTTTTTTGGGTCTAAGTTCATGAACTAATGCCCAAAAAAATCAAAAAACAAAAATTTGGGTATAAGTTCATATTTGATTTGAGCGTAAGTTCGGGGATACTATGTAGTTGCTTTGGCTTATTTTTACACATTAAATGTGTTGGTTTATCTTCAAATGAAGTAAATATTATCAATGCAAATAAGTACATCAAGTTAATGTGTGACACTTGTAGAGAGAGAAACAATATAATTAATTCAATTGAAATGCATGTTAAAGCTGTAATGGGAGATATTGTCATCATAAAAAATTGTCTTACTGTACAATAACTGTACATAACAATGTATGTGCATTAAAGCGAAGTTTTGAAACTAAAGTGAATTAATGTATTATAAACAACAACATGAAGATCGATAATATGGTTGGTAAAAATAATAATTCAAATGTTGTTTTTTCGGAAATTGTGAAGAAAGGACCAAATATTATTATTAAGAATAAAATTAAACAAGATGCTAGTAAAACGAAAAAGGATATTGAATGTAATGTGGATCCAGTTAAAGAAAATTTGGCAATTGCTAACGTAAGTAATGCAAGGAATGGAGTTTTGGATAATGCTGAGTCGGTAAGTAAATAGAAAAACATTGTTGAAACCAAACTCAATGAGAGCTATGATGTAAGTATAAATAAGGGAAGAAATCCAAGAATTAAGATAGTAGGGTTGTCAGAAAAACTGGATGATGAGGTATTAATTAACAAAATAAAATTACAAAATGAATTCATGATGAAAGTGGTTTAAAAGTTAAAAGTCAGTATAAAAGAAAAATTAACTCTGTTTCATTTGTAGCTATTATTGAAGTTGATACTGTTACTTATAACAAAATCATGAAACTTGGAAAAATAGAATTTAGATGGGATATGTGTGCGGTTTATGATGGATTATAGGACAAAAGATGCTATAAATGTGTAGGGTTTAGACACATAAGGAAGGAATGTACAAACACTTTTGAAAAGTATACAAATAACAAATGTTACAAATATGCAGAGGAACATGAAGATAATTATAAGTGTGAAGTAAATATTTTCAAATGTATAAATTGTATAAATATGAATAAGGAGTTCAGGCTTAATCTGGAAATTAACCACAATGCTTACTCTTCTGTAAAATGTGAAGTTTCCAAAAGAAAATTAAAGATAGAGAAGAGAAAGATATTTTAGCAATCAACTTCGGATAAGTATAAATTTAAATGTGTCTATGTTAATATAAATGGCTTATTAAATAATCTAAATCATTTAGAAATCTTAAGTGCTAACAATTTTGATATTATTTTAGTAAGTGAAACTCATATGACGGATGATATTGATGAAAATGAATGGCATTTAAAAAATTACACCATAGTATCTTGTCTCCCATATTCCAGACACACGGAAGGTGTTGCAATTTACATAAAAAAAGACGAAGACGAAGACTGCTTAAAGACGAAGTGTCTAGATGCTTAAAGACGAAGTATATATGGGTATTATCTGTTACGATTCTGTTAAATGAAACTTAATGGGCAATGGCAGTTGTGGCTCCTTCATCTGAAAATTCAGCCTTGGCTTTTATTAATAGGTTTGGTGAGTGGTGTAATGAATTCATCGAAAGGAAAAATCATTGTGCTATTATTGATAATTTTAATATTGATTTGATGAAATCTGATTTGATAATATGTTAAGTACTAAGAATATGATAAATATATTAAACCAGGTTGGTCTAAGCCAACTTATACGTGAACATAAAAGAATAACGAGCACAAGTCAAACGTTAATTGATGATTTATTAGTTACAAATTATTGTAATTATGTTGAATTGTAATTATATAGGATTAAGAAGAATTTAAATAAAATATAAAAAAATAAACAGATTTTTAAATATAATAAATATAATTTCTCGTTGATTCTACAGGAGATATTTTTACAAAATAGTATTTTCTCGTTAGATATCCACCAGAAGGCTTTAAAATTTGAGAAGAACATTCAGGAATGTATCAGTTTACTTTCAAGAAATATTAGGGTAAAAATTTGTAATAATTCTCCAGGTTGGTTCACTGTTGAGCTTAGTAATTTGAGGCAATTGAAAACTCATTGTTATATAAATGCAACGTACAGGAGAGATAATCAGACTTATAAATATTTATGAAAATAAGCTTGTACAAGCAAAACAAAATTTTATCAAAAACAAAATTAAAGCTTGTGGAAATGATCAGCGTACACTATGGAAAAAATGTTAAAAACTTAGTTCTTAATGCAAATAAGCATGCTTATTGATGTAATTAATGAAATTAATTTTAATAGTACAACTACGAAAAAAGTAATTCAAATTTTGGAAGAATTTAACAAATATTTTATTGAAAGTGTTAAAGAAATACATAGTTCCACACAAAATGTACGATATATGGATAACATTAATGTAATTCATAATAGATTAAAGTTTCACTTAGTAACGGATGTTGAATTTACATTTCCTTTCAATAATAGGACCTCATTTGTAGAATATAATAAATTGTTCAATCGCGACTGTTGTATTTCTTGAAAGTTATAGTTACAGTAGCAGAAGTTAAAAATTCAAATAAGTGTGAAGATTTCAGGCCTATTAACATGATGGCTTTATATGAGAATATTTTGGAAAAATTAATTTGTAACCGACTGGAAGATCATTTAGAAAAAAACAGTATTTTGATTGCTGAGCGATTAGGTTTCAGCAAAGGGTATTCATGTGGACCTGTATTTAACTGGTCAACATTTAAGTCGAAGTAGAAAATGGATGCGGGTAACATTGCTCTTATAATATTCCTGGACTTCAAACGCGCGTTCGAAACTGTTGATCGTGAAATTCTAAAAAGTTGGCAAAATATGGTGTATTAGGAAAGAAACAAGTCTGGTTCAGAAGTTTTATGTCACAAAGGAAACAAAGTGTTCCTATAAATGGTGTTTCATCATCTCCCCGGTTTGTGGAGCTTGGTGTTCCACAGGGATCTGTTCACAGGGTGTTATACTTTTCTTAATATATATAAATGATATAAAGAATGCTTTAACATTTAGTAAGGTTGCACTATTTGCTGGTGATTGCCTGATTTACATAGCTGGGAAAAATTTGCGAGAAATCGAAAATAAGTTAAGTGACGATGTAAAACATATGTATAGTTGGATAAATATGAATTAATTAAAATTAAACGTTAATAAAACTAATTGTATGATTTTTAATTTTCAAATTTTCATGAATATATTAATAGAATATATAATAAAATAGCTAAGAAAATTGGATTTTTAGGAAGACTAAATAATATAGTTGAACAAAAAACTGTCATTCTGTTATACAACGTACTACGACTTCCCCATTTTGATTACCCAGCATCAATTATCTTCTGTGCTAAATCAGAATTGATCTCAATGCTGCAGAGATCAACATAAAGGCATGAAAGTAGTATTGAAATGTGAGAGATGCATTTCGACATATCAGATGAATTCAAGGCTTAATTGAATGAGTGTAAACCAGAGAGCCTTTTTTAAGGTTCTTGTTTTGTATTTAAAATTAAAAACAATCTTTTACCTCAATACTTAGTAAAAAATCTAACATATATAAGAGAAGTATGCATAGGTTCAATAAGGTAGCGATGCAAAATTCAGTAATGTACAGAGGAGTTTAAATTTTTAATGAGTTGCCGACTAAAGTAAAATTAAATGCAAGCGAATGTTATAAATAATGATTGTAGCAGTTCAATAATTTTCTTAATAATATTTTTCTATTTATATATATAACTATAATATTGTTAACACTATAATAATTTTTATACCCGTACGATAAGTATCGGGTATAATAAAATTACTGCTCCGTTTGTAACACCTCGAAATAAGCGAGCTAGATATATCTTCAAAGCAATGGATCGGATCAGAATCAAATTCTGAGTCGATTAAGCTATGTCCGTCTGTCCGTCCGTCCGTCAATCAGTCAGTACGCTAACACAAAAACTAAGAAAGCTTGAATCTTGAAATTTACACAAAATATTCTGGGAGCAATTTGTAGGTTCCCTATTCTTTTTGGTTGAGTTCCGACCAAAACTTCGGGTAGCTCCCGAATAACTAACTTTTAGATCTCCACAATTTTTTTGAAATAGAGCCATGAAATTTTAACAGCTGATAGATATCATAAAAATATTAATTTTATTTTTAACAACTTTTTTCTGTAACCCCACCCTATACAGCGCCCACAAAGTTCGAAAAATCTCTATATTTAAATTGTTATAACACAAGTTCTATAACGTATATCTACAATCTGCATCTACAATTCCAAACGATAGGTGCTATTATGAGCTTTACAATCATGTATATAATAAATATATACTTGTGCTATACGGTGTCTTAATTTACCGTTATGCAAAACTGAATTATTGTAAAATCCTTTAACCCTTCCATCTTCTAAAGAGTTTAAGTTGGAAACGTGAAATTGTGACAGAAGTTAGATATTTGAAAATAAGAATGAGTCATTTCAGAAATTTTTTTTTGTATCACCCTGTTCACCCTGTATCACCCTGCATTGTTTAGTAAGAGGTCAAAAACTGAAAATTTCCTATTTTTAAACACCTATAACTTAAACACATGTTAAAAGTTTTTTGAAGTAATACATAAAAATTATAGCTTCAACATTATACTCTTATTTCTGTTAACAACTTTTTTTAATAATATAGGGTTACTTTATAATTAACGAAAGTGTTACTTGATTTTTTCAAATTTTCTAACAAATTTCTTTAACGAATTTTTTGCATTTTGTTTTACTCGATAATTGAAATTGTTGAGGATATAATGCGTAGTACAAAAAAATGTAAATCAATAAACAACATAAGGGTTGCTTGAAGAATTTTTATTTATATGATATTGATATACATACATACTTATATAATATCATGTTTATTTACATATCGTATATGTCACTGATGAATGAATGATAAGAGTATAGATATATATTATATAGCACCGAATTTACATACATATATGTATGTTATTGTACTAAGAAATTATTCTATGAATGGAAATATTTTTAAAGAAATATTGCAATGTATGGCGATATATTTATAACAATATAAAATAATATAATATGTACGCATTAATATAATATAATATTTAAAATTATATTTACTATTTTGTAATTTAATATACATTTATCGCTTAGTATTAAATGGTACTATAGAATATTTGAAAAAGTTTTGGATTGATAATCGTTATGTGGAAGGTTAGAATCTACTTTTGAAGAATTTATAAACATATAGTTTGAATATATGTACAACCCATAGTTCTAGAAATTATAAAATTCACCCAAATTATTTTAAAATACTAAAATATTAAAAAAATAATATTGTAAGCAGAGTGACAGGCTGTGAAGATACTAACGGTTCGTACGGGTATCTAAGAGTTGACAAAGGCAACTGTATTCTTTCTCGTTTTTTATTATTTTAATGCATATCTGTGGCACATAAATGTGAACAGGAAATTACACAGCCTTTCCTGTTCAGGCGTGGCTGTAAAAGTTTATATTAAATTAATAAATGAATAATAAATAATAATATAGTATTCTTTGAACGACGCCTACATCATGTATGGAAGATATCTAGTGCTTGTATCCTTTAGACTTATTTGCGCGCTATTCAGCGGCAAACAGTGCTGTATTAACAGTATTATTATTAATTATATTAAATATAATTAAATATAAGATGTTAATATGAACAGATATCCTATTCATTTTTTTTTTTGTTAATACTTTCTTTTTGATCTGAGTGATTCATATGTATTTTTTTAGATTGAAGTTATTAAAAGTTGAGTTTTAAGTCATTGTTTTATATAATTTTAAATAAAAGCATTATTTTTAATTTTTTTTCTAACGACCTTGTTTTGGTTTTGCTTAACAAAATAAAAATAAAATAAAAACCGGATTTGGACTCTTCTCTGTGGAATTAGATTAGGGTGGAATTAAAAGACTGTCTGACAATAGAATTACAATCTACTCTGATGGTCAGGCGGCGTTCAAATCCTTATCAGCAAAAATTATCAAATCAATAGTGGTAGAGCGATGCAGAGAACTATTGAAGATATTCTTTGCATAGAGCACTGTAAATTTGATTTGGGTCCCAGGGCATGAGGGTATTACAGGAAAGCAATCGATTTCGAAAGGGTCGATTATATAACAGAGTACAGAACATAGTTTGAGCTAAGCTTTTGGAAGCAAATTCAACTTGTAGAATGTCAAGAGTTTTGTGGCAGGATCTGGGTTTAAAAAGATCCAAATGCATACTTTTTCTTTCTAGACCGGAAATAAGTTGATGTTAGGCCATTGATTTATTGGTAGACATGCTAAAATATTAGGAAGTGAATTTTAACTGTAGATTTTGTAGAGGAATTGACGCGATGGAGACCGGGGAGCATTTTCTCAGCACTTGTCCTAGTCTGTTAAGAAAATGGCGGAAATATCTCAGTATTGCTTTTTTCAATATTAAGGTGAACTAACTCTCTGAAATGGATTTGAAAAGTTTTCAAAGACCCTATCTACATAGTGATATCATCGCGGCATAAATCTTGGGAAACTTACGTTTTAAATGTATCTAAAGTGAATCTAAAGTCCAGTAAATACTGACTCGTTAGCTTAGCCTTCATCAATTTAAAAAAAAAAAACTAATATTAAAATCTCCACTTGGGCGATTTATGTAAAACTATTAAATAAATAAATAAATGGTTTCGTGAGTATTATAAAATTTTATTGTAAGACTTCATAAATTTAAACCTGTAGCCACCTTCTTTATAATTTTAGGTTTCCAATTATTTTAAACAAATACATTACTCCACCTGTGTGGCTTAACATCCGTCAACTTTTATTATTTTATTATTATCTATATATATCCCAATTCATCTATTTGGTTAAATATGTTTCTGCGAAATAAAAGGAAATTGCTCATTATTAATAATTATTTTTAGCTTATTAAAATTATTTTTAACAGTTTATGTTCAGTTTATGTTAATTTAATTTTACTTTGATCACAAGTTAATTGCTACAACAATTTTCGTTTAATAATCTCAACTTTCTTTCGATAAACATGACAACTATTATGTGACGGCATACTTTCTCTAAACTAGCACACTGATGATTTGCAGAATATTCATCAGCACAATTTGCACATATTTTCTTTATAACGGTGCTGCTCGAACAGGAACAAATCTTAGGCAATTGTGACATCTTCTTAAATGGAACCATTCAAAAGCGTTACACATTTTGCTATCTAACTTTATCTTTGCTGAGTAATTTCCTGTTCACATTTATATGGTAGAGAAATGCACTAAAAAAAAAAAAAATAAAAAACAAAATTTTGTTGACTCAGAATTTTCTAAAATATTTAGCTGTACGTTTTATTTTGTACGTTTAATGGTGTGTCTTTTGAATGGAATCTTTCATTGTAACTTCTAAGAGATCTTTGAAATATTTGCTTACATGATAAGTTCTTTTCGGTTAGTTTCAAAATTCTAAATTTTTCCGCTAAGGTTTAATATCGCCGTTTTTGTATGGCCTTTTGGTTTACTCAAGTGCAATGTTATATTATCTTCTTGTAAGAAGTTTCTTATATGCAGAACTTTGAACTCGTTATCTGCTGTAATTTTCTTAGCGTTACCTAATTTTCCGAAGTGTTAATATTTAATTGATTTCTGTCTGGTTAATAAAATACAGAACCAAATTTAGAGAATTTGTTCATTACGGTTCAAAAGTACATTTCATAATTACGTTAGTATTGATATGAATAATTTGATGTATATCACTAGGTGTTTCAGTGATATTATATTTAGGTTTAATAGGTTTTCTGTTGTACTTAACCTGTTGACAGATATCGCATTGATTTATGACGATTGAATTGTTTCTAATATTTTTGGATAATATATTATATTTTTTATCTGGTTATAAGTTTCTTGTATACCCAAGTAAGAGCTTTATTTAACATGATAGAATTGTTTTGAAATTTGCTTCAAATTTGCTTGAAATTTGCTTCACTGTTTCTATTTCTGTTTTTAGTTCTTATGCTCTATAGTAACATTTAATAAATTTAATAGATCTGTCATTTGAAAATTCAATAAGTTTATTTTGTACAATATTATATTTATGGTCTGATAATTCGGAATATATGTCTGTTACACCTTTCCGAATATATCTTCTTAGAATATGATTTAAATTGTCGAAATCTTCGTCAGCTATATATTTTATTCTTCTACCTGAGATATTTTCTATTTCTAAAGTTTTATTATCTGTAATAATGATTTGAGTTTTGTGTACATTAACTATACCTTCTTTAATGTGAGTTCTTTATCAGCAAAATGTACTATTGCCATTGTAACGTCATCTTCCACATTAAATATATTTAGGGATTCAATAGATTCTTTATCATTTTCTCCATCATTTACTTCTTCGTCGGTACTTAAATTCTTCGACTCTACTTCGGTACTTCGATTCTACTTAAAAAATCTGCAACACAATTTTCTTTTCCTTTAAAAAATTTCTTTCTTTTTCCTTTATTAATTTTGTTATTGGTATTCCTAGTTTTAATAACTACTTTTGATGTCTATTAGATATATGAAGTGTCCTAATTTAGTAATTGTCCTCTAATTTTTAAAAATAGTGTGAATTTCCCTTACATGTTCTTTAAGCGAAGTACTGAAATAAGGATATCATCTAGATATACTACACATATCTTGTTAATGTAATTCTTAAATACGAAGGGCATTCTATTAAATTAATATAACTCATGTGGCGTTACAAATGCCGTCTTTTGTTTGTCTTCCTCTTTTATAGATATTTGATAGTACTGCTTTGCCAAGTCTAACGTAGTAAAGTATTGTGCTTTACACAATTTATCTAATATTGAGTCAATGTTCGGTAGCGGAAATTTATCGTCCACTGTCACTTCGTTTAGTCTTCTATAGTCTATTACAATCCTAAATTTCTTTTGTTCTGAATTGTCTGATTTTCCCGATACTACTATTTAAGGGACTGGAATACCGAGAATTGCTTTTTCTAATAATTCCTTGAGCTTCCATTTCTCTTATTTGTTTTCTAACCCCTTCTTCATTCTTTGGTGAATATCTATACAATTTTGAATTTATGGACTGGTTGATTGTCGTTTCTTTTGCATGCCTTATTTCTGTAATTCTGTCGTTTGTGTCAATATATATTACCGTCTTTGAAAAACAGTTTGGGAAATTTTTTAACTGTTTTTCTATTTCTGACCGTTTTTCCGAATTAAGATGGTCTAATTTTAAAAAAAATATTTTTGGATCTACCGTTTCTAACATACATATTTCATTAAATTTATATGGTGTGTTCACAAATATTATATTTTGTTCATTTATATCTATATAATTTGGTGTGGTGTTTGGATTTCGAAATTGATACTATCTTTTCCAATAATTATTGAATAAACAAGTGATTGTTCCCTACATTTTTTAAAACATTCTATACTATTGTTAATAATGTTCAAACTAAATCCTGTGTCAATTAATGCTAAAAATATTCTGTTTTCTATTGTTATTTTATAATGAGAATAATAATGGGAAGCTCCGAGGCTGGTTTATAAAACAATCTGTATAATATGTTTTTTTAGTTATGTTGTTTTTGTTTTGTTCTTTATGTTTTTTATATATTTATATGTAACTCCGTTATTATATGTTATTAAAAAAAAATTTAAGCAGTCTTTAAGTACAAAAACTAAAAAAATAATATTTTATTATTTTATATATCTAGTACAATATTTTGCTGAGCTGGCCAACTCACTAGTTTAATTAAGTGGTATTTCCTAAATTAAAAATAAAGTAAAGTAACGTAATCTACTATCATTTTAAAATATAAATAAAATATAATAGTAATAAAATTGAAATATAAAATTGATATCATTAAACTTATTCTAATATAATTAAAATAAACTATAGAATATTCAATTTAAAAATTTGACTAATCTATTCTTATATAACGGTTCTTCTTTATTTCCCGAGTTTTTAATTTTTATATTTGAACCACTCCTAACAATAGGTTTTTTCAGACCATGACATGAAGAGAGCGAAAGCGTTGAAAAAATTTAGAAAAATTTACACGTATTCTTATGGAGCTTTGCATAGGAGACTTTGTAAAATCCTGATAACTCAAAAACTATTTTTTTCTTATGTTTAGTTCATAGATAGGCATAAAATTCAATTGGTCGCGCATCTTTTGATATATTAATTTTTAAAAAATATTAATATTTTAATATAAAAAAACCTTTTTAAAAAAAATCCTCCATTTTCTGTACCACTATCAAAGCTTCTTGAAAGAATTTTTAAAGAGACAATTACCTTAACTGTACTAACATAACTGTACCATATAGTTAAGGCAACAAAAAAGTCGACAAAACAAATTTTAATAACAAGTTAGTTAGCAAATAAAAATAAGAAACGGAAAATATTATTTATTAAGTGATGAATAATTATTATAAAATAAATATTTTTATATAAATTAATAATATAAATAATAAAATGTAAATAATTTTCTTATATCAATAATACCATAATATAAATTATTTTATCAGTATTCCCTTTTCACACCACATTAAATATGAATTTCAAGTACATATATGAAGTATTCTGACATATTTATTTGAATTTTTGAGATATTCTAAAATTGCAGTGATTTTTAGTTGATAATGTCATCAAGATTATACGCTTTTTCCAGAATATATATTTAGAAAAAGAAATATAAAGATGTAGGTATATTATTTTTTACATTTTTTTTCTAATATTTGTCGCATTCAACAAAATTTTTTGTTTAAAGTTTTTTTCGACAATGTTCGCATTTAATATTTTTGTTTTCAATAAATCGATCCACATCTGAAATAAAAAAAATAAAGGCAATTATTGTACTAGCCATAATTTCCCTTTTTAAACTGATTGCGGTTGAAGTAGCATCCGATTTTTTAAAAAAATCATAAGAGACCACCAGAGTGCTGTCATCGGTAAAACTATGGATTGGATTGAGGGTAGAACTCACTAGGTCGCTAATTAAGGTCTTAATGAAAATTAAGAAGAAAGTGGAAGATAAGGCAGATCCTTGTGGAACGAAAGCATTTATTTTATGAGTGTCAGACATAAAATTGTCGACAAGGATACGAATACGACGATTCGAAAGAAAATCCTCAACGCATGCACAAAAGGAGCTGCCCAACCCAATTGCCTGACATTTGCTCAGAAGAGCAGAATGCCATACTCGATCAAAAGCCTTTGAAATATCGAGAGCTACAACATCAGATTCACCTGAACAATGAATGCTGATGTTGAGCTTCTCGCAGAGACAAGTTAAAGATCACCTGTAGATCGGTGACTGCGAAAGCCGTATTGACGATCGTTTAAAATACGCGAGCTATTCATGTATCTCAAAAGCATTTTGTTTACCAAAATTTCCATCATTTTGGAGAGGACCGAAGTGATGGCGATTGGTCGGTAGTTTGAAGGGTCGCTTTTGTCATCTTTTTTGGAAATTGGAGAAACATGTGCAACTTTTCATTGACTGGGATATTTATCAGTCGTAAATGAGGATTCCATTAAGATCAGTGGACTTTCTAACATTCAGATTGGTTAACACTTTCACTACATCACGTGATCTGAAGTAATCCTTTGAAGATAGGATCAACAGGAGGGTATACTGGAGGTAATTGAGTTGTATGGGGGAGTGTAGAATTTGCTGCAAAAATTTTAACCAATAGAATCGGAAATGATAGAGTTACCGGTATCAATCAGCGGAGGAAACTATGATCCACAAAAGTTGTTCTTTACACTTTTTGCAAAAGGAGCAAAAGGAGCAAAAGTCCAAAGGAGCAATTGCAGTGAGGGAGACTAATTATTTTCTGTCTCAACCTTTGGTTATAAATAAACTTTTGCTGATTGATAATTCTTTTGCAATTGTTTCTAGCCGCTTTATAGTCCGCAAGTGAGGACTCAGATATATTGGCCTTGTACTTTTTAAAATGCTACTCTTTAGATTCGATTGCTTTTCTACAGATGTCATTAAACCATGGCTTTGAACTTATTTTAAATGGTTTAAACGAGCTGGGTATAAAGAGTTTGATACCTAGCGTAATTATTTTACTAATGGCATCTGTAGCAAAGTCAACATTTCTGTGACGAAAACACATCGACCAATCAAAATCAGCTAAATAACTGTTCAGATCAACCCAGTCGGCCCTGTTGTAGTGCCAAACTAGTCTTTTAGGAATATGATTTTAATTGGCCGATGTATTTGTTGCAAAGCTTATTTTAACAAGACAAGATCAGAGCCCCCAATTGGAGAGCTAACAGAAATGTTATATTTTTCTTAATTTGTGGTCAGGATCAGATCCAAAAGATGCTCGTTGAGATTGTCACGGTCTGGATTTCTAGTAGGGCTCTTAACAAGTTGAAAAAGTTGGAATAAGTTTAAAAATAGTTCAACTTGCTTGTTTTCCGGTAAGTCACAGAGAAATGAAGCCAGTTTTTGTTATAGACATTAAAATCTCCTGCGACGGTTATCTCACATTCTGGATTTTTTTCCAAAATTTCATTAATATCGTCGGATAGTTTTTCAATGACCACAGTTGTTTCTAGATCGTTGGCTTGGGAAAATCTGTAAATAAAACAGAAAAAGATTGTAGGTTTTACAACTCGGAGTTTCACCCAACGATAATGGAAAATTGGGTTGGAGCTTTTAATATCGAGAAG
This sequence comes from Poecilobothrus nobilitatus, assembly GCA_947095535.1. NCBI lineage: Eukaryota > Metazoa > Arthropoda > Insecta > Diptera > Dolichopodidae > Poecilobothrus > Poecilobothrus nobilitatus. The sequence continues at coordinate 147,830,969 of OX352772.1, forward strand.
AGAGTTGAAAACTACGTCGGAACGTATTTATAAAGCGACACCTCGATGAGAAATAAAAGCGGAACTAAAGTATAGTCGTTAATACTATAATTAGTATCATCGCCTATAAACTGAGTTTCGCTTAGGGCTAATATAGCTGGTCTTTCTGAGAGTAGGTAGGCTTCAACTGATTGGAAATTGCTCGCTAAACCTCTAATATTACAAAAGGTAATTGTAAAGTTACCGGACATTATTACAATTTGCAACGCAATGGGACTGGGAAAAATTAATTAAAGTTAAAATTAAAAAAATCAAAATAAAACAAAAATAAAATTCCAAATTTAAATAAAATTTACCCAAACAAAAAAAAAAACGAACATCAAACGTTAAACCCGAACAGACGGAAAAAAAAGGACTGAACCAAATAAGTGGTGAACATGACAAACGCAATTCGAGGTACGACAGTTTTTAGTACCTTATCGTACACAAAAAATACTGTAGTAGATTCACCACTTAAAAAGCATAGACACAAACCTTCTTATATCATATATATTTCTTTCTCCCACTTGTTTATGATAAAAATTTGGTAAAAAACAAGTAAATGTAGCAGTAAGTCGATGCAACCGACTTATTTATACCCTACACCTAAAAATTCAAATTAAGTTAAAAATCCATAAGTTATTTTAGTTAAGTACTTAATATAAGCTGAAAAAATAAATGCTTTTACAACCTTTGTACAAAATTTCAGATTTCTATCTTTATTAAATTCGAAGATATGCTTGTTAGGTCTTGGGAAATGTGTGAAGGCACCCGGACCATCTCCCCAATTCATCCCAAATTTTAGAGACATTATTAGAACAGGGTAGAATACTCTTATATCACATTTCAAGTTTTTATATTTATTAATTTCGAATATATGCTTGTTCGGTTTTGGGAGTTGTAAGGGAGGTACCTGAACAACTTCTTCAGTTCATCTCAAATTTTGGACAAATCAGGGTTTCAGGAAACAACACCCTAGTACCAAATTTGAAGTTTCTATCTTTATTAATTTCGAATATATGCTTGTTCGGTTTTGGGAGTCGTGTGGAAGGTATCCGAACAACAATTCCAATTCATCTCAAATTTTAGGGATATCAAGGATTCAGGAAAATACAACCTCGTACAAAATTTTAAGTTTTTATCTTTATTAAGTTCGAAGATATGCGTAATCGGTTTTGGGAGTTGTATAGGAGGTACCCGAACCCATGGACCGATTTTGTCCAGATTCAAACTTAGCCTTCCTTTCGTAATTAGTAACCTATTATATAAATTTCATCAAGATAGCTTCACTAGTTTTTGAGTTATCGTGCGAACGGAAGGACGGACATCGCTAAATCGACTTAGGAGGTGATCCTTATTCAGAAACATAAATCAAACATGAAAGAACACCATTCTGCCTAATTTAAAGGTTCTATCTTTGTTGGTTTTGGAGATAATCTCATTTGCTCTGGTGCTCGTTCGGAACCTTGCAAAATCCAAACCTATGGACCAAATCCTCTTAAATTTCAGAGACATAAATGTAACGGGAAGGAACATCATTGTACAAAATTTAAAGGTTCTATTTTTGTTGATTCTGGAGATAATCTCGTTTGCTCTGGGGCTCGTTCGGAAGCTGCCAAAATACGAACCCAAGGACTAAATCCTCTCAAATTTTAGAGACTTGAATAAAACATGAAAGAGCAACATTCTGTCATTTGAAGGTTATATCTTTATTGGTTTTGGAGATAATCTCATTTGCTCCGGAATCATTCAGAAGCTTCCAGAATCCGAACCCATGGACCGATTTTGTCCAGATTCGAACTTAGCCTTCCTTTCGTAATTAGTAACCTACTATATGAATTCCATCAAGATAGCTTTATTAGTTTTTGAGTTATCGTTCGAACGGACGGACGGGCATCGTTAAATCGACTCAGGAATTTATCATGATTCAGAATATATATATACAATTCCATATCTAACTCGCTTCCTTTTGGTGGTTACAAACACCATACCAAAGTTAATATACCCTATACTTTAGGTGTAGGATATAACAACTAAATGTAACTGTAAGTCGATGCAACCTACTTATTAATACCCTACACCTGAATAATTCGAATTAAATTAAAAATCCATAAGTTTTTTTGGCAGCTGCTTGAAATTCTTCCCTTTTCTAACTAATTCAACTCGAATTTCAGGAACGTAAAAGAGGCATCCTCTTGGGGTATGCTTGACACCTTTGTAAATAATTTTAAATTTCTATCTTTATTAATTTCGAAGACTGTTAGTCCTTGGGAGGTGTGTGTCAGGTACCCGAATTGCCACTCCAATTCATCGAATCCATCTCAGAGACATAAAGAAAACATGCCGGAACACCATTGTACTAAACTTAAAGGTTCTACTTTTGTTGGTTTTGAAGATTTGCTCGTTGCTCTTGTGCTCGTTCGGAAGTTGCCAAAATACGAATCCATGGTTTAAATTCTTTCAAATGTCAGTTTCCAATTTTATAGAAAAGGAAACATAACAGCACACTCTTGTACTAGAAATAAAGGTTCTATCTTTGTTGGTTGTGGAGATATACTCGTTTGCTCTGGGGCTCGTCCGGAAGATTCCAAGATTTGAACCCATGGACCAAATCCTCACAAATTTCAGAAACATAAATCAAACATGAAAGAACACCATTCTGCCTAATTTAAAGGTAATATCTTTGTTGTTTTTGGAGATAATCTCATTTGCTCTGGGCCTCGTTCGGAAGCTTCCAAAATCCAAACCCATGGACCATATCCTCTTATATTTCAGAGACATGAATCAAACGGGAAGGAACATCATTGTAAAAAATTTAAAGGTTCTATCTTTGTTGGTTTTGGAGATAATCTCGTTTGATCTGGGGCTCGTTCTGAAGCTTCTAAATTACGAATCCATGGTTAAATTTTTTCAAATGTCAGTTTCCAATTTTATAGAAAAGGAAACATAACAGCACACTCTTGTACTAAAAATAAAGGTTCTATCTTTGTTGGTTGTGGAAATATATTCGTTTGCTCTGGGGCTCGTTCGGAAGCTTCCAAGATCCGAACCAATTAACCAAATCCTCTCAAGTATCAGAGATTTAAATAAAACCTGAAAGAACACTACTCTGCAAAATTTGAAGGTTATATCTTAGTTGATTTTTACTTTACCAGATCTTACCTGGGCTATGTTAAAATATACTAAAGTAGAACTATAATTATTTGACGATATTAATATGTTTAATTTTTTTAAACAAAGTATTCGTGGAGGTATTAGCCAATGTTCAAAAAGATATGCTAAATCAAATAATAAATATATAGGGGATCAATATAATCCTGCAGAACCATCTGAATATATAATATATTTAGATGCAAATATTTTATATGGTTGGGCCATGTCGCAACTACTTCCGTACGGTTCTTTTAAGTGGCTTGAAAATACATCAGATTTGCAAGTAGATAAAATTTCTGATGATTCTGAAATAGGTTACGTTTTGAAAGTAGATTTAAAATATCCTCAATCATTACATGACGTTGACAATGGTTTACCATTTTGTTGTGAAGCCAAAAACCTCCCAATGGTAAAATAAATAAACTATTATTACAGTTAAATGAAAAAAAAAATTACATAATTCATTATAAAAATTTAAAGCAATGCTTAAAACATCGCCTAATTTTGGAAAAGATTCATAGGGTAATACAGTTTAAACAATCTGATTGGTTAAAAAAGTATGTTAACTTGAATACTAACCATAGAGCTTTAGCAACGAATTCTTTTGAAAAAATTTTTTTAAATTAATGAATAATGCTGTTTATGGTAAAACTATGGAAAACGTTGATAAAAGAAAAATAGTTAAAATATCCGATTCTTGGGATAATAGAAGGAAACATCTTGGGGCAAGATCATTGATTATGAAACCAAATTTCCATAGTATTGCAATATTCAATGAAAATCTTTCTGCGGTTCAGTTAAATACGCTAAAAGTGTTATATGATAAGTCGATATACTTGGGTTTCACAGTCCTAGAGCTCTCTAAACTGCATATGTATAACTTTCACTATGACTATATGAAGCCTAAGTATAATTTAAATATTGAATTGAATTACATAGATACCGATAGTTTTATATATAATATAAAGACTGAAGACATTTCTATGAAGATATAAAATCAGATGTGCTTGAAACTGATCAAACAAAACTAATTTTTGATACATCTGATTATGATCCCAATAATGTTTACGGTTTACCGCTCGTAAATAAAAAAATGATTGGTTTATTTAAAGATGAAAGTAATGGAAAAATTGTGAAAGAATTTATAAGACTTAAATCAAAAATTATTTTTTGCCTAATATAATTATTGTGGACCCTTTTCGAGATATGAGGGATTAAAGATTTTTTAGAGACTTTTCATAAAAAAATCTATCACTTTTGAACGGCTTACTGTAGAGAGATAAAAAAAAATACATTTTGTAGAGTAAATTGTCAGCTAAAATTGTTGTATACTGATGATCCACATATACCCAACAGTTACAAAGTTATGAAGGTTCAAAATGATTTAAAATGAAAAAATTATGTTTCAAACTCAATTTTCTTTTGAAACACCCGGTATCTGGGGTACTTTTTATAGCATATTGTTTGGTTTACTCTACAAAATGTATTTTTTTTTATCTCTCTACAGTAAGCCGTTCAAAAGTTATAGATTTTTTTATGAAAAGTCTCTAAAAAATCTTTAATCCCTCATATCTCGAAAAGGGTCCACAATAGACCCCCCTTCCAGTACAATTTTTTTTTTGTTTTAATGCCCCCAATCACTGAGTGCAGTGCGCGTACTTGAGTCTCGGCCACCCTGTATATACACAATCATTAAAGCAATTTCTTTAATTGCTAAAATTGCGACCATTGTTTGGTTAAAACAAGTTTCCGGGTGGGCCCAATTACCAATCAAAGGACTCCTCCCAGGAAATTAGTATGGTGATAAATTAGTTCGCATGGCTACTGGGAGGGTTTTAACAGTTTTTTCAGATCCTTTGATTGGTCATTGTGCTTCCGCGATAGGAATGTCGACTTTGCTGCAAATGCGATTTGTGAAACAATTTTACTTGGAATGAGGTTATTTATTCCTCACTCCATGACAACTATTAAACGGAAATCCAAATCTTGGTTCAATCGCATTTGATGTGAAGCCATTTTTAAAAAGGAGGAGGCTTTTAAACTGTTCATAGCAATAGGTCGGAGGCTCTCAGGGCAAACTATATAGGGGTTCGAAACAGGTGCAAGAGAGTTATCAACAGGAAAAAATTCTTATTTAACCGTTTCAAACGCAAACTTATCCACATGCCTAAGAATAGCAAATCGTTTTGGTCATTTGAAAAAAGTTTAAAAGAGGACGCTACCAGGTCTTCTTTTCCTCCGCTTGTTGACATTAATAACATGATTGTGTCAGATTCCAAAGAGAAAGCGAACTTGTTTGGCAAACAGTTCTCTTTCAACTCGACACTGCCTTAGTCAACTTTAAAGCCACCACCTATTCCTGAAGTTGACTACTCCTTTGGTAAAATATACTTTAGGACAAGAGCAGTGATGAAAATCTTGAAAAATCTTGATGCAAAAAAATCAGCCAATCCAGATGGTATCACTACCATGGTTCTTAAAAATACCTATTCAAGTATTTCAAAACCTCTACGCAACCTATTTTATCTTTCCTTTACTTCGGGTATTCACCCTACCCAATGGAAGGTTGCGCATGTTTTCCCAATTCCAAAAAAACGTAATAAAAGCGATCCCTCTAACTACCATCCTATTGCTATAACCTCGGTTCTTTCCAAAGTAATGGAAGAAATACTAAACCAGAAGCTTTTGAAATATCTGGATCGTAGAGGTTTGCTTCATGATCGACAATGCGGGTTCAGAGCCCGTCGTTCAACCGGTGTTCTCATGACTTACCTTTGCGAAAAGTTGAATATCAGCCTTGACCATTCTGGTGAATCTGATGTAGTGGCTCTGGATATTTCTAAAGCGTTCGACCGAGTCTGGCATGATGCTTTATTAGCAAAATGAAAAGCGTTAGGACTAGGTAGAGTCTTTCTAAAATGGATTGGAGATTTCCTTTCAAATCGCATGATTCGGGTACTTGTCGATGGTTATTCATCTGACAATTTTATAATTAATGCTGGTGTCCCTCAGGGATCGGTTTTGTCCCCCACTCTCTTCTTAATATTTATCAATGACCTACTTTCAATTACCTCCAATCCAATCCATAGTTTCGCAGATGACAGCACCCTTGTAGCTTCCAATGAATTTCATAGCCGCTGTGGTATTAATCACCAAATTAATAGAACAGCAAGAAACTTCACTATCAGTGAGCTAAATAATGATTTAGCGAAAATCCAAAAATAGGGTGAAATCAACAGAGTTGATCAAACGTCGTGAAATCAATCAACGACAGAGTGACAATAGTTATTAGTTTTTTCTTTCCTCTTCTTCAAATACAAAAAAAAAACAACACAAATAGTTAGGTACATCTAAAAATGCATCACTTTTTTCAATGGTTTGATCATTATGTAGACAGAAAAACACTTGTTTGCATTTTTTCTTTATGAATTTTAAAGATCCGTTGTACCTTTTAAAATTGTTGTATCTTGTACGACTCTAACTTGCAAACATAAAAAAAGGACTTTTTTTTAAATATTTTCATGTTTACCTATTACTTAAAACAAGCCGCCTGTCTGACCTACTTTTATGACATTAACCTACTTCTTGACCTAATTCCGGGTTTACCTACTTACTTGTCTGCCCAGGTGCCTACCTATCTACTAACCTTTTCACAACTGGCATATGGACCTGAAAAAGTTAATAAAATTGTGTGGTTTTGGGGATCAAAAAAACAAGATTTTTAGAGATCGACTGGTGTTTGGTGTGAGTGACAAAAATGTACAGGAAAAAATGTTGGAAACAGAAAATTTTAATTCGGAGCTATTGAAATGGCGAGATCAGTTGAAGTGTCATATAAGCAGTTTGAAGTATTGACAAAACCTCAGGTACATTTAAAACCTGGTCAAGCTGGTGACGTAAATATAGCGCAAAAGGTTAATCCAAAGAATTATGGTAATTATGGTCAAAAAGGTAACGCTGTAAAATATAATAATAAAAATGTTAGTGCTAATAAAAATTGAAATCAAAATTATACAACTGATGTTGAGTTAAAAAGACAAAATAATAATATTAGAAATAATTTTAGGGATAATAGGAGTTTAATTAGAAATTGTAAATTTTTTATGAAAAATCATTTAAAAGGAAAGTGTCCAGCATACGGCAAAAATTGTGTAAGTTGTGGAAAGCTCAATCATTTTGCGGGAGCATGTAATAAAAAGAATGTGGGAGAAATATTCAATCAAAATGTAAATGCTGATAATAGTTTTTATGTTGATACCATATTTAACTTGAAAAATAACCATAGTTGGTATGAAAAAGTTGAAATTAATAATCACCCAGTTGTTTTTAAGTTGGATACGGGTGCAGAAGTAAATATTTTGCCATATCTATAAGTTTTTTTCTTTTTTAATGAACTATTTTTTCTATGAACTATTCAGATATTGTACATAAATAATGCAGTTCAGCTGCTTATGGGGGTTTTAAAATTATAACGAAAGGTGTAGCTAAAATACATTTACAATACAATTTACAAGTAACAAGAGTGGCTACAGTGTATAAATATGTTAAAGAAAAGGTAGAAGATGTTGGGCATTATGAGAAAATTGAAAGTAAAGAAAAGTTTATGAATAAATGTAAAGAAGCATTTGAAGGGTCAGGGCAATTTCCAGAAAATTATAAAATTGTAATTAACACTAAAATAAAACCAGTTATTAGGCCTACTAGAAGAATTGCTCTTGCTCAAATGAAACCATTACAAGTAACATTGCAAGCGTTATGTGAAAGACAAATAATTAAAAAAGTTGATGATCCATCAGAATGGGTTTCTAATTTAGTAATAGTGGAGAAAAAAAAAAAAAATTACGGTTATGAAATAGACAATATAACTATACAGATAAATCATGTAGAACAAAAAAATGTTTCAAACAAAAAATGACATTGGGCCCCTTATGCGGTAAATTTTTCCACTGATAAATAAAATAAAAATGTAGTTTGTGTCATAGCTCTGTATTATACGTTTAGGTTGAATTCCTTGATAAAAAATTTAATAAAAAAATAAATTAATACTACTACTTGTGCAATGCAATAATAGCAGAAATTATTTATATTGTGTGTGATGTATTGTACTGTGTATTGTACATTGTATTAGAGATTGGAGGTACACGTAACAATTTTTCTGATATTTTTTGAGAAAAAAGAAATTTTATTCATGAAAAATTCTATCTAAAAACATAAGAGGTAGTTGTATAAGTTTCCACATATGTATATGTGTACTTTTACTATGAACCTATGAACTATGAATTATAATTCATTTATAATGAATTATAAATGAAAATTCGAATATGTAATTAAAATTTGTACACTTGCATATATTTTTAACTAGTGAAAAAGCCGAGTTGAAGTTTGAAAGTTTTGAAATTTGACTTACCTTCAATTCAGCATAAAAAGCCCTTTTTTAAAAAAAAATAAATTATACATAATTACATATGTATTTCATTTTTTTTTAAATAAATAATAAATATTAGTAGATAGGTAGGCAATTGGGCCAGACAGGTCAGTAGGTCAAGGTCACCCGGAAGTAAGTCAAAGTCACCAGGAAGTAGGTCATGGTCACCCGAAAGTAGGTCAAACCGTAATTAGGTCAGACAGGAAGTAGGTTTATGTCATAAAAATAGGTCAGACAGGCGGCGGCGGCCGCCAGACAAGTCTAGTTGTTTATAAAGATTGTATACTTGTTTTAAGTAATAGGTAAACATGGAAATAGTAAGAAAAAATTGCTTTTTATTTTTGCTTGCAATTTTGAGATGTTTTTGCTTGTATTTTTGATATGTTTGCATTTATTTCTTGTTTTCTTTTTCTTTCGTTTTTTTTTATGACAAGTATTTAAAGAAGAGGAAGGAAAAACCAATAATTAATTGTTATGTAAGAATGTTGAAAAAAAAATATCTAACTTGGTACATGTTTACATATTGATGTATACTTGGCTTAAGTAATAGGCGCATATGAAAATAATAAGAAAAAATTTATAAAATTTTTAAAAAAAATTTTCTCTTTAAATTTTATAAAATTTTAAAAATTTTATAAAATTTAAAGAGAAAAATTAAAACAGAACAAAATAAGTGTAACCACATTTCTTTAAAATTTTGCAACTATTTTTAAAAATTAAAAGAAAAAGTGAAAACTGGTTTTTTAAATCTTACATAAAGATTCAACCTTGACACAATTGATGCAATTTTGAGAAGAATTTATTTCTTGTTGTTTTCTTTTTTTTTTTCTATGAAGTATTTAAAAAAGAGGAAAGAAAACATTGTTAGTATCACCGTATAAGATGTTATTATTATGTAAGAATGTTGGAAAACAAGAAAAAGAATAAAAAGCGATTCAAAATAAATTAATTGCTTTTGATACTTATAGTGGTACATAGTAGTGTAAAAACAAAAAAATATAAAACAGATTTGTTTATATGTTTGAAATAATTTTTTCAAATAACAAGCAAGATATTATGTATAAATTGTGTAAAAAGTTAAAAAATGGTTAATAGAATTAAAATTCTAAGATTGGAAACGTTCGCGGTCGGTTGTTTATAAATAAAAAAAATCGAAAATAAAAAAATAAAAATGAATACAAAAAAATTCACGATAAAATCTATAAAATCAGTGAATGTAAAACGATTCAACATTTTTCAAAAAAAGTGGAGTTTATAATAAATCTAGTACCAGACAACAAAGATCCAATAGATTGGATTAAAACCGGTATTGAAGAATTATTCAGCAATTTAATTGAAAATGTTGGTTGACCCTAGTGACAAAATTGGTGTAGAGGAAAAAGATACAACAATTTTGAAGAAGAATGTAATAAAAGTAGAGGCATAATTTCAATTAAAAGCAAAGATAATCTATGCTTACCACGTGCGTTAGTTGTTGCTATCTCATTCATAGACTACTGCAAAATGCGAAAAGATGTAGGTTAACTTCAATTGAAAGCAGCGTTACACCTAATTAGAAATTCAAATGTAAGCATCCCAGTAAAAGATGCTAGTATCAGTGAGCTGAAAAATTTTTCAACTCTACCTCTCCTAAATATCAAATTGTAGTTTTTGATTTCAGAGGAAAAGGAAAATCGATTATTTTTCAAGGTGAAGAAGATAAGGAAAACAGATTGAATTTGATATACGATGAAGGTCACTTCAATGTAATTACATCATTAACAGCAGCATTTAGTTGTGATTACTTTTGCCAAACATGTAATGTGCCGTATAACAATAGATTGTCAGTACAGTAAATACTGAGTACAGTAGTACAATAGATGTAAACAGTCGTTTTTCTTTTGCAAATCATCTCCAGCATGTGACGCAAATTTTCCAAATATTAAATGTGATGTATGCAATCGAAGTTTTAATGGTCAAACTTGTTTTGATAATCATAAAGCAACATCATCTACACATAAAAAATCTATTTGCACTCTAATAAATTCCTGTACAAAATGCTTTAAAGTATACAGAGCTGATGTGAATCATATATGCTATGGACATTTGTGTAAAAACTGTAATACAAATGTTGCTTCAGATCACCAATGCTTTATTACACCATGTAAAGAATTAGCTGAACTTAAGAATACATTACATATTTTCTACGATCTCGAAACAACTCAAGATGATATCATCGGGGAGAAACTTCATGAAGGTGTTGCAATAGGGGATATAATTGAACATCAGCCTGATTTATGTATTTTTGAACAACGTTGCACGCATTGTATATTATCTAATGTTGAAAGATGCAATTTTTGTGGATTTCGACAACATGTGTTGAAACAAAATCCAATACAAATGTTTTTAGAATATATATTCAACCAAAGAAAAATATTTGATAAAGTTGTAGTTATTGCACATAATGGACAAGCATTTGATAATCAGTTTTTATTAAACTATATCTTAGAAAAAACCATCATAAAACCAAAACTAATAATGAGGGGAACAAAGATAATTTTAATGCTGTTAGATAACGTGAAATTTATTGATTCATTTTCCAATGCCGTTATCTAGTTTACCAAAAGCGTTTGATTTAGACATAAATTTGAAAAAAGATATTTTCCTCATATGTTTAATCGTAAAAACAATATAAAATATAATGGAGTTACCCGATCGTAAATATTGCTGTTATAATTCAATGAGTGCATCGGAAAGAAAACAATTTCTTGAATGGTATGAAGAAAATAAAAACAAGTCTTTTAACCTCCAAAATGAACTTGTAGAATATTGTATGAATGACGTAAAAATTTTGACAACAGCCTGTATTAAATTCAGACAACTATTTTTGGAAGAATGTAAGGTTGAGCCATTTTTAGAGGCCACTGCAATTGCTTCAGCGTGTAATTTGGTTTTTAGAAGGAATTTTTTAAAACCGTATACAATTGGACTTATACCTCAACAAGGATATCGCTTATCACAAAACCAGTCAATCATTGCCATAAAATGGTTGAAGTGGGAAGAAAAACAAAGCAAAATAAAAATTCAGCATAGTGGTAATGGAAAAGAAAAAGTTATTTTTGGTCTTCGTATTGGCGGATATTGTACAGACACAAAACAAATATTTGAGTTTTATGGCTGTTATTACCATGGCCATCCAAAATGTTTCAAAAATAATAATGATAAAAAATATGAAACACGTTATGAGGCTACATTATCCAAAGCCAATAAATTACGATCTTTAGGTTATCAAGTAATTGAAAAGTGGGAGTGTGAATTTCGAAACGAAATGAGATCAAAAGAATACGAAGCATTTTTCTCAAAATTGGAGAACGAAAGTTTGATACCACTAAAACCACGTGACGCGTTTTATGGCGGTAGAACAGGAAACACAAGAACATATTATAAATGTGCACCTGGTGAGAAAATAATGTATATAGATATATGCTCACTATATCCTTGGGTGTGTAAATACGGAAAATTTCCAGTGGGTCATCCAAAAGTTCATGTTGGACAAATTGAGTGCAATAAATTAAATTTAAATGATACTGAAGGATTAATAAAGGTATTGATACTTCCTCCAGAAAAACTCTATCACCCGGTTTTGCCTATAAATCAAAATAATAAGCTAATGTTTTCCTGCTGTCAAACATGTAGCTTGGAAATGAATAATGATGACTGCTCTCATGACAATCGTAGTAGGTCAATTTTAGGAACATGGGTTATAGATGAAGTAAGAGAAGCTGTTAAACAGGGATACAAAAATGTGGAAATATACGAGGTATGTGAGTATACTGTTAAACAATTTAATCCCCTTACAGCACAACAAGGAATTTTCACTGAAATGATGAACAAGTTCCTTAAAATTAAACTAGAAGCTTCTGGCTGGCCTAGCTTTTGTAGAACACCAAAGGAAAAGTGCAAATATTTAGAAAAATTTTCCAAAGTGGAAGGCATAAATTTATAGTTTAAGGAAATAGAAAAAATCCCGGACATAGATCATTAGCTAAATTAATGTTAAATTCTTTCTGGGATAAATTTGGGCAGAGAGAAAATCAATCAAAAACAGAAATCATAAATGAGCCTTATGAATTATTTACTGTTCTTACTGATCCTTCCAAGAGTGTAAGAGTGTAACAAAATATATAGTACCAACTCCAAATGTGGAAAAACTGTTTGCAAAGTCAAAGCTATTCGTTTAAATTATAACGCTTCACAAGAAATTTTGGCTCTATGAAATAATTAGTTAAAAAATTAAACAATTTTCAACAAATAAATATAACATTTCCTAGTATTCGTCGAACATATGATCAGAGAGTCATCATTGTTTCTGAAAAAAAGACATATCGAATAAATTCCAGAAAACGAGTTTTTGCAAATGATTATACTTCAGTTTCTTATGGCTTCAAAAAGAAAAAAATTAAAAATTATTGTTAATATATTGTAAAAATTTTGTATTTTAAACTATTAAATTACAGTATTGAAAAAAAATCTTTTAATTTTACCGTTTTTAATTTTCAGAATATAGGCGAAAATTTATTTAAATAATATATACATATTTATATTATATATTTTATTCAAATTCACAATTGCAGTTTAACTTTTCAATAATAATGTTAAAAGCACAAATAGCATCTGAAATCCATCGTCCAGTTAGACGTAGATTTCGAAGACTAAAAATATGTCAAAGAGGATTTAATGATACATGGTCGCCCTATCAAAACGTGAATAATGGATACAAGTTCCTCTTAACTGTTATCGATACATTTTCGAAATATGCATATGCCGAAAAAGTTAAATCAAAGGCAGCAGATGACGTAGTTAAAAGTATAGAAAAGATTTTTAAAAGGGAGGGGAAGTCTCCAAAAAATATTCATTTTGACCAGAGAAAAGAATTTTTCAACAAAAAATTCCAAAATTTGATGAAAAGCTATAAAATAAATCACTATCATACTTATTCAGAAATGAAGGCTAGTGTTTGTGAAAGGTTTAACAGAACATTAAAATCAATTATGTGGAAACAGTTTAGTTTACAAGGAAATTTTAAATGGATAGAACTTTTACCAAAACTAATTGAAAAATATAATAACACAAAACACAGTACAATTAAGTTAAAACTAAATCAAGTTACATTACAAAATGAAAAACAAATTCTTCGTTCAATTTACAATTACCCTAAAATACTTAATAAGGGAAAATTTAATGTTGGTGATTTTGTTAGAATTGCAAGGTCTAAAGGTACTTTTCAAAAAAGATATGAACCTAACTATTCAACTGAAGTTTTTAAAATAACTTTCAAAAACAAGACAGACCCGATTACATATAGTTTAAAAGATTATAAAAATAAATTAGTTCATGGTGGCTTCTATGAACAGGAACTAACTAGTGTCAAAGACCCCAATGCTTATTTAATTGAAAAAATTTTAAAACGAAAAGGCAATAAAGTATATGTAAAATATTTAGGCTTTGATAATAGTCGTAATCAATGGATAAGTAAATATGATATTCTTTCATAAAAAAAGTATAATTAGAATTTATGTAAAAAAATTTTTCTTAACTTTAGAGGACTGTTAAATGCAACACTGTTGTAAAAATGCTAATAGAAAAAAAAACAGAAAAATATTTACTAATAAAAATAAATAATTTAGGAATAGGTAAATAAAAAATAATATTCTTTCATAAAAAAGTATAATTAGAATTTATGTGAAAGATTTTTTTTAACTTTAGAACACTGTTAAATGCAACAATGTTGTAAAAAATGCTATTTAAAAAAATTATAGTTTTATTATAACCAATTAGAATTTATTACATTAATAAACAACTTACTTCACAACTTTTGGTTTTTAACTAGTTTCCTTAAGAATTTTGAATTCTAAACAAGGATAATACAATTATTTAGAAGAAAAATTTAATATAAATTAAGTGGAATCATTCTTAAGATATATTAATTCAAATAAAGAGCTCAACATAGTAATACAACAAGAAAGCAAAATGGAAAACATAGCAGAAATTTTTGCCTACGCTCAACAAATAGAGCCAACGCAGGAGTTGGCTCCAATTAAAAGAAAAAGAATAAGAAGTCAGCAAGAATCGCAGACACATCAAGAACAACATCATCATCATCATCATCAACAACAACAACCACAACAGTAACAGTAACAACATCAACATCAACAACAACAAGAAGAAATCATTCTTCTTCAAGAAGAAGAACCACCAGCAAAACAAAGCTTCAAAGAAGCTTTTAATAAGAAAAATATGGAAACTAGAAAGAGTTTTTAAAAACAAAAGATATGGAGCAAGATGCTCTATATCATATATTAAATGTAAAACAAATTAAGACCATTTATGGTCTTAAGTGGGTCTTTGAGACCCGCAATTTAATTATATTTGTATCTCAAAAATATACTGATATTTTTGAGAATTCTGATTTTGTAAAAGAAATAAAAGAAAAAGAACATTTTGTATATAAAGTTAAAAATTTAAATAAGTAAAAATTTAAGTATTGTAGATATATCTGAGTCTTTTGGTAAAATATATGCAAATTACCATTAAATAATGTAAATTGTTTGTAGTTATAAGGTTTTATTATTATTAATAAATAAAAATAAAATTTAAAAGAAGGTATAAATTTCTTTTATTTAGTTGCTTTATTTTTTCAGATTCAGGTTTATATGTACCTAAATTTATTTTGAAATTGAAACAGGTATTTTATGAAAGAGCGAAGAAAAATTACATTATACATTAAATTTTTGAACCGGAATAAAAATCTCTACCTTGTAACATTTTTTTCTGTACAGATCTATATGTATTTCTTTTACTATTTGAAATTTTGACATAATTTGTACGCCATCTTACTAGATTTAAAAATCCAATTTTGCATTTCTTTATTTATGTACTCTGAAAACTTGAAGTTTGACTGGGTGCTACAGTATATAACGCAGTTCAATTTTATTGACAAATCATTTTCAATTCAATTTTGGTAAGATATTTAACTAAAATGGCAGCTGATTCAGCAACATTTCCATTTACTGAAGAAACTGCAATAGTCAGTATACTAAATGAGGTCCAAGTTAATGCAATTACATCCACCGTAGATCTGGAGGAATTAATGGAAACTGAAGAATTCGTACCACCGTTTCAAGTCTTAGATGAAAATATAGTGGAGCAACAAATTTGGGAAATAAATAACCAAGAAGGAGATCCTGACTATTTTGCAGAACTTTTTAGAAATAATATATAACAATATTTGTGTAAATATATATGTATCTACTATATATAAGTAATTCATAATAAAAAACAAATTAAATAAAATTTAAAAATTTTTTCATTTATTGTTGATTTTGTTTAAAACATTAGAAATTTTATTTTCTAGTAGTACAGGTATTTCAAAAAATAATCTAGAATAATTGCATTGAACGCTAGAACGTTGTGTAGGAATATATATTTATTCGTGCAATTTCATAACATGTTTTTCTTGACACGTTTTTATATATTTTATAACATATTCCCATTTGATTCAGCATATTTATTGTGTATCATTACAGCTTGAAGAAAATCAATTAAGTTGTAAAATGTGTCAGCTTCCTCTTTGTTAATGCTAAGACATCGGCCAATAACCATTCTTAACCCATATTGTAAACATAATTTTGTATTCTTTATTGAATGTTTCGAGTACCTTTTATAAAATTGCTGGTAAAATTGACACAAATCACGATATTTTAAAATAGTACTATACGATGAAAAATGCAAGTAGCTACAAGAGATTCTGTATCAAAACCAACAAGAACTTTTAATGACTGATTTTTGTTGAGAAAATATGTATAACTCAACATCAAATTTGTGTTCGAACCTTGATCTTCCATTACTAGGTTTTAACTAAAGCTTTTTAATATTAATTGTATTGCTTAGGTACACAAGATTGTGAAAAATTTAAATTTCCAAATAAGTTGTAAAACATATTAATAATCAGATTGTCGTTTTGTATATGATTACCTTTGCTAAATTCATTCAAAAAAGTTTTCATGCTTAAACCAAAACATCTATACCAACCATAAACGCAACAGTATTGCCCACATACATTCGAAAGAACACTGTATCTGCCAATTATTAAAAACTATACTCTGATTTTTTAAATATTTCAAAATTTCGGGTTTATCTGGAACTAAATCATATGAATCAAAATATTCTGTGCAACCATGCTTTGGAATATAAAGCGCAAACCAATGTGTTCCTGGATCTTTTATCTTGTCCGTATTTATAATTAAAAAAGTAGGTGTTTCTATTATTTTTGGAATATCGTCTAAAGCAAAAACTCCCTTAAAATATTTGTTTGTAAATTTGTTACATTTTAAAACACTAGTTATTTCCAAAGTGTTCATAACTCAAACTGACTCAAATCATACACTCTACTAATTATTTCATTAACGTAGTTCATTAAAAACTCCTTTCTTATTTTTTCATTTGTTATAATAACATCAAATTTTTCTAGCACCTGTCTTAATTCTTTATTAATTTTATCATTATGTGCAGTTCCAAAAGAGTAATTTTCAAAATTTATAATTTCTTTTGTTGGGAATTTGTAAGTAAACTCTTTTACAAATTTTTTACAAGGTTCTTTAATTCCAACTAAACAAGTATCTTTTACAAAAAAAGTATTTTTATCATCACAACAAAACTTTACGTTCACAAGTGCACAGGACGATGACATCTTGTTGAATATTCAAATACATGTTTCAATATTATATTTATAGATTTGTAAATATATTTCGATTTTTATCAATTTGCTTGCATCAAATTCTCCATAAATAATAGCAGTTAGTGTAGATGTAAGTGGTTTTGATAGCCTTGCTTCAATTCTAACTGTACCCTGGTTTAGTAAATGACATACTTCATTTGGTTTAGTAAATGACATACCTTGACATACTTCATTTCCAGATGCATCTGGAGTTAAATCAAAAGCAAGTATAAAAAATCCATTACTAAACATAGACTTTGTTATCTGATGACCTTTATCATTGTGGTAAATTCCAGTTGCTGAAAAAAGTGTACTGTAGGAATTATTTTCATCTGAAAAACTGGTTTCAACTGCTGAATTAGGTATTTGAACACCATTTACGTTTAATACAAATTGTGACTTATCAAAATGTTTAAAATTGTATGGGCTTTTTGATCTTTTTGCAGAGTAAACCACATTTTCTGTCATACAAAAAATTATTGTTTTTGGCAACTGCCCAATAAAAACATTATCGAGTGATTGTGACGAGCTGTTCATTGGAATTGTAAAACTGTTTACTTCAACGCGTTTATAATTATATTTAGCATTGGATTTTCCAAGAACAGCATTGTGTGCTAACAGTACGCTTGGATTAACGGTAACATGCTTCATAAATAGCGTCATCAGAATCGTCTGCAAATAAATAAAAATCTGGTTTTTCAAGTGTTAAAACTATAGAAATGTCAACATTATTTATAAGTAGAGTAGGTTGATTAAACATATCTACGTGTAGTTTACCCATAAGTTCCACTACATTGCTATTATGATACAATTTGGCGCTCTTTTGAACCATTTTTATCAGATTTAGCCATATTTGCTTTATCTAAAATCAATCCTGCACATTCTAAATGAGCTGCAGCAGCATCTGTACCATAATTTAATAAAGATTCCATATAAGCTTTATAGTGAAAATTTCCATCAGATGGTGTTAAATTTTTGATATTTAATTGAACATTACATTGTTTTAATAAAGAATGTAAAATGTTATTAACTACACTTGGTCAACTACACTTATTATTCTTCCTTCAGCATTTTTATTATTATTCCATTGCGTTCCATATTTCTTTAAGATCTGTACTTTTAATCTCAAATATGTAGAAGACAAATCTCTATATGTATCGCCATGACCCAGTGAAACAAATTCAATAGTTGAAGGGTTGTCTAAAGAAGCAATAGGACCGTAGGAAATTTCTTCAGATCGTAAAATGCTAGACTGAATGGGTTGGGTTTTAAAAATATCCAACTCAGATTTCATACACTCAATCATAATTAATCAAAAATATCTTTATGTTTCTTTTTTTATTATCTTTGCGTCGTTTTGACGTAAAATAGTTTAAATATTTAATGAATGGTCTTTTTATACCTTTTCGTTTTCTTTTACCAGAACCATACATTTCATTTAGTTTTCGTACGGCACCACGTCGTACATTTTTAACAACTTCTTTACTACTTCTTGCATAACTTCTTTTACATTTGCACCAGATGCAATATCAGATAAAGCATTAATACCAGAGTTAATAACCTCTTTTTTCAAAATATCAGCGCCTGAAGTAAATAATGGTTTCAAATATCGAAAAAGTCCCCGAAGAAAGCTTTCCAAACCACGGCCTCTTTGAAAAGGTACGGTTGAATGTAATAAAGGGCCGATATCATCAAGTCCTCTACCAGATTGAATTAAATAATACTTATAGTATACTCTCTCCATAATGAATAAAATAAAATAATATATAGTTTTGTAAAATCGCTTTTATTTATACTTTTTTAAAATGTAATACAATTTTTGTTGGAATTGAACTGTTGGAAAAGTTTATTTTGTATCCATATTTATAACATAAAAGTAATGAAATGTTATTAAATGATTTCTCCATATTGCAATATTGAATATTACTGAATTCTTTTACAGTATCAGTGAAAGAATTTTGTATGTTAACAGATCTTAAACATCTTACATCTTTATCACCTATTTTTTGCGGTTCAATTATATCTGTGTATATAAAAAACATATCTGGTTTAATAATTGGAATTAATTGTACACTATCTATAAAAGTTTTGAAAGTTTCTATTACACGTGGTTTATATTTTTTAAATTCTGTAACTTTCGAAGATACTTGATTGAAACATGTTGTCAAAAATCCTTCCAGGGTGTAAGCGTAATTTCCCCTTATTTTTAAATCTATTTTAGGTCTAGTAACACATATTGTAGTGTAACTTATATTTTTAGGCATCTCCTCAACTCTTGCTAGTTGTCTATAATTAACATCATCGTTTATAAAATTAAAAATTCCCCAAATCAACTGTCGTTCAACTTCTTTTCTTGTAAACCTATTAAGTGGGCGTATATTTTGAATTAGTGTTGGTAGTAGAAAAACTTTCCAGTCACATATTATTTGTTTTTCTATGTATGGAATATATGATGTTCCAACTCCTATCATATCTTTCTGCATACCTTTAATAAATATTTGAGTACTTTTTTCCCATTCTTCACCATAGACATTTGGAACGAAATCATTAAAATAGATTCCTGAAATACCGACTTTCCATCTTGAATCACACATGTATTTATTCATTTTATTTGTAAAAGATGATAATGAATTTTCTGGATAATAGTTGATAGATGAATCACTGAGTAAAGTGACATAAAATTCATTATTTACTTGTATGTTGTCCATGAGCTTGCGGATTTATTCTTACGAATTGGAAAATTAAGTTCTGTTTGAATATTAGCTTCTATAGCTGACCTTAAAACACGTCTTGATAAATTATTCAACTCTTTAGTATTTATAGTTTTTTCTTTTTTCGTTGGTGGGCTTGCGCTATCTAAAGGAACAGTTATAATGTCTCCTGCATCAGTTTCAAAAATTTGTACATTTTGATTTCTAATTGATTTTCTTTTTCTAAGACGTTCTCCAACTGAAGGGGCTGACAATGCTTTTGTTAAAATATTTTCTTGAATTTCATCATCAAATACTTCGTCTTTTCATATACTTCTTCTTTTTCATATACTTCTTCTTCAGGTACAACTTGTGTTCCAACATTTTTATATTCAGGAAAATGCGACTGAGATTCCGCATCTATATAAATTGGTTTTGCACAAGTTTGAGTACCTTTTGTTTCCGTAATTTTTACTCTTTCCTCTGTATTTCTAGGAAGTTCTCGTTTTTGTTTCTCATTTTAAATAGATTTTGTCTGTATAAATACCATTTTTGAGTGTCCGTAAGATGTTTATTTATCAATAGTTTTTTCATAATTTTATCCAACTTATTGAGTTCAGCGTCTGCATTTTTCTTCATTTTCACATAAATCTCGGGTTTTAGAATTATCATTTTTTTAAATGTTGTATTATTCATTTTTATAAAATTTCCGATTATCCCTGATAGTACTGCACCAAGAAGTGTAGATAAAAATCCACCACGTTGAATAATAATTTTTCTTTTGCTATTTATAGATTTTTTACGGCAAATGAGTGATCTTAATTCCTTTTTATACTTTCGTAATTGTGTTGTTGCTTTTTTATTCAGACTACAATTACCTTTTAAAATATTTAATGCTATTTCACAAATTGTTTTAATTACTTCAGGATCACAGTGTTTTATAATTACTTTCTGCAATTTTAGTTTAGAGGTTTTTAATAGGTGCAACATATGACGATTGGTCTTCAAACGTTTCATATTCTTCCCCAAATTGTTCTAATTGATCTCTCGTACAATAACACAAACCTTTTCCAAATATATCACTTCTTAATCGAAATATGTCATTAACGTCTTGAGTAAGATCTATTAATATATAATATATAATCTATAATAATCTATATAATATATAATCTATAATATATAGCCGTATGGGACTATTATATACTTTTTCAAATGCTTTGATTTGATTTGGATATATTTGGCGAGCTGGAGGTAATATCTGCGATTTATCTCTTGGATTTTTGAAAAGTACTAGATATTTACAGTTAAGTGAAATATCTCTTAAAAATTTACCCTGGTGAAAAACATTTTGTGTTACAAATATTACTGATAAATTTCTATGATGTGATCCTCTAGTAAATAAATCACATACATACTTATCATTAGAATTTAACATCATATCATCGATAATAATTAAAAAAGATTTTTGATTATCATTAAAATCCGGAATAGTATTACTATATTCTACATCTTTGATATATTTTGGAACGATATTTTTGTCTGGATTACACCAAATAATTCTATTAATATGTGGTTGTATATTTTCTTTTTTATATTTTATTAAATTATGAATAAAAGTGGTTTTACCACAGCATGATGGCCCCGCAACCATCATAGTAAATGGGTGAAACAGCATATTTGTATTAGTTAAAAACTAACATTGGTAACCTATATTTATAGGAAAAGCTCTTTTTCCGAAGTGAATATAAATGTAAATTTAGTAATTCTAATGAACATTCTTCCGTAAACCTTCAACATGGATAATCAAATTTTCGTAGTTGATCTACAATTTAAAAAAAAAAATGAAAAACAATATTTCCTAAAAGAACTGGCTATACTAAAAAAAGGAAGTTTAATTCCTACTGTATATCACTTCAAATCACCATACCCTGCAGAAGAACTTAGTCCAGAGGCAAATTATAATAACCAGTATTTCGAAAATGAAATAAATGGACTTAAATGGAATAACGGTTTAATTGAATATTTAGACATAAAACCTATATTAAAATACTATTTAGAATCAGCTGAAAAAATTTAAGTTAAAGGAGAGCAAAACAAAACATTTTCTTGAAAAGTACATTGACAGTGTTAAAATAGAAGATCTAAGCAGAGACTTACCGTCATTATCAAAGATTGAAAATTTTAAATCAACATGTCCTATACACTATACAAACACCAGTTTCAGATGTGCTTTAAAAAATTGCTTTAATGTCTATATGCATCTCTTTAAAAAAAAATATTAAATTAAGATTTTTCAAATTTATATACAGACAGACGTATATAATCAAAGACGTATAGAAAAATTGGATTTCACTATTTCTGCAATCTTAACATGATCATCGTAAAAAATTTTTCAACTCAGATTTCTATAAAATTGTAAAATATTTCTAGTTAAATAAAAATTTTTTGAACATGTAAATAAATCTGTTTTATTTTTATATTCTTGTTTTCAAAATAGGTACCAAATGCAATTAACCTGATGACTTGGATTTTTTTTTTTTTATTCTTTGCAGATTATGCAACATACAATGAACCTAAGCAATATGTTAATCGTTAACTATTTCCATAACTTTAATTTTTTCAACATTCTTACAAACAAAAAATATCTTACACGACAAAGTGACAATAATTATTAATTCTCTTCTTTAAAAAAAAAAAAAAAACATTGGTTCTTTCTCCAATGGTTTGATCATTATGTAGACAGAAAAACAGGTTTGCACTTTTTCTTTATGAATTTTAAAGATGCGTTGTACCTTTTAAAATTGTTGTATCTTGTACGTTTAAACTTTTTGGTTTTTTTTTTTTTTTACATTTATCAACCATATTTTTTTTTTCTTTCATATGCGCCTATTTCTTAAGCCAAGTATAAATCAATAAGTAAATATGTACCACGCTTTTTTTTTTTCAATATTCTTAAATAACAATTAATTAATGGTTTTTCCTTCCTCTTCTGTAAATACTTGTCATAAAAAAAAAACGAAAGAAAAAGAAAACAAGAAATAAATGCAAACATATCAAAAATGCAATAATGCAAGCAAAAACATCTCAAAATTGCAAGCAAAAATAAAAAGCAATTTTTTCTTACTATTTCCATGTTTACCTTTTACTTAAAACAAGTATACAATCTTTATAAACAACTAGACTTGTCTGGCGGCCGCCGCCGCCGTCCGTCTGACCTATTTTTATGACATCAACTTACTTCCTGTCTGACCTAATTACGGTTTAATCTACTTCCTGGTGACCATGACCTACTTCCGGGTGACCTTGACCTACTGACCTGTCTGGCCCAAGTGCCTACCTATCTACTACTAATATTTACAAAATAAATATTATATAAAAATTTAAACAAAATTTAAACTTAACAAATACAAAATAAAATAACAAAAACAATAAAATTTCAATTTTCGCACAGCTATTAACTTGCTCATCAATTTCTCAGAAGCCTATGATTACTAATACATGGAAGATAAATAAAACTTAGTTATGTACTTACCTAAAAATATGTTTAGAAAAAAGAAGGAGGGCTTTTTCAAGTTTATATATTTTTGTTCTTGAGATTTGGTTTTTCTTTTTTTCTTTCCTTTTTCTTCATTTTCTGTCCTTATTAATTTTTCTTTCAACCAGAATTCTTTTTTAATAAAAGACGAATCATTAACACCAAAAATTTTATTTTATGGTTATAGAATTCATACTTTTAGAAAACCATTGAGAATGTTTGGTTGACTTTTTTGTAGCTTCTGAGCCAATTAAAATAATATTTTCCAAAAGATTTTTTTATAATAATTTAAAGATTCTCATATGAAATTTTGCTACATCAAAAATTTCTTATGTAGGAGCTTTTAAATTAAAAATGTCTGAATCTGTATTGTAGTTTTTTTGAAAAATAAATTGTTCAGATTCAAGCGCTAAAATTTCATTTGATTTTTTTAAAAATAAATTTTCACAGATTTTGCAAAAATATTTTTTTAGTAATTTAAAAATAACGTAGCCACAAATATATCTTTCAGAATTACATAAAATATTATTGTTAGTTGAGGATTTATCATTATTATTATTTTAATTTTTTTCATTTATTATTATAGCAGTTATTTCTTCTTCAATATCATAAAACGGATCACTTGAATACAAATCGGAATAGTCTTCCTCAGAAATAATATTTTGAAAATCTTTACGTAGAAAGTTTGCGTCATCTGATTCACAATTAGAATTTTGAAATTCAGTATTAATGAGTTTCAATGAAATTCTTTTGGCTAAAATTTTATTTAATTCCATCACTGATGGATTAATGTTACAGCCATTTCTGTAACGAATTGAAGCAAATAAATTTTCTATTACATCTTGATTAAGTGTAGATAATAATAAAAAGAAACAATCAGAGTTGTTATAATAAGCAAAAATGTCTTTGCTTAATTTAATTATTGCAGACAAAAATTGAACCATTCCATTGATGCAATAAATTTTTTGTGACCTAGTTGGAACTATGTTTTTAAAATAATCTATCATCTCAATTAAATATTCCGATATATTGTTATTTGCTTGTAAAGCTGAACAATAAAGATTCTTATCGTACACGACTCTACTGTTCAGACAATCAAACAATTTATCTATTTTAGAAATAAATTCCGCGGTGGATAAAGCACAACTCCTCCTTTGTATAAATTTTTTGAGTTCAACCAATGTTCTTATCGCGGCAGCAACAGTTTTCCTGAATACCTGAGAAGCTAAGCCTACATTCATTTTTTCAAATGGTTTCGGAAAAACATGTTTTTTAGAAAGTCTTGAGCACATTTTTTTTGTATTATTACGTTCGAAAAGGTATAAAGATCTTATTATATTAAATGAAATTTCACCGTCTTTAGTTTGAAAATCATATTTTAGAAGATTATTGGGTAGGGATTTCACTAAATGAATTGGATCAAAAATTGCATATATTTTTTTTTCAGATCCATTAAAATTATAAATAAAAAAAAGGACGGTTATTTGTAGCGCCTAATAAACTAAAACATTTCCTATTGTTTGTACCTTGATCACATATTACAGCGCGAATGTTAAGATCTAAACCGAAAGCTACTTTTAAATTTAAATATAATATTTGCTGAAGGTCTTCCCCACAAATACCTTTATTTGTAGTATAATAACTAAACACGTATTTCCAATTTGATACGAGTCCTCTTAGTACAAAGACACATACATATTTAGCTCTTGCTCCACTTCTTTTGAAACCATAGTCTAAGAAACCTGTAATCTCATCTACAACAGTATTATAATTCAAATCTTTTTGAATCGAAATTTTGTCGAATATCAAAACAGCTTCTTTAGAAATTTTGTTCATTTTCTTGAAAATATTGCATAATTCTTCGATATTTTTTTCATTAAAACCTACATCTAAATATTTTATGGGAAATCCTCGATTGAGAGAAGAATAGTGAGGTAAATTCAGATCATCATCATCATCATTATATAAATACGCCAGCATTGTTTTTTGGGTCCCTTTTCAGAGAAAACTACTTCAGCTATTTACATGGTTTATGCATCATTAGAAAGAATGAGAGGAGGAAAAACAAAATATGTTTTTATCTTTTATCGATCGGGGTGGTAGTTTAGCAAATACAGCTAATCAAAATTTCTTGCCACATATGCATTTTTTTACACGACTTTCTATTTATTTACATATAAACTTTTTCTTTCTTTTTAGTACTTGCTTTTTATTAGTTCGTAAATGGTAGTAGTATTTTTTGAGGCAGGTACTTATTTATATTTCAGAATGTAAATATGTATTTGTATTTACCTATCACATATATATGTATGATTTAGTATTATATATTTACACTGAGTTAGTATAGAATATGAATATGATTATACGAATATGATATGAGGGTGTAAACATTTTTAAATTGGATTGGCTTGGTGGATTTTATTAATATATTTTAATTTTTTAAAAATTTTGTTTGGAAGTTTTGTATAAAATGAGTAGCAGTTTTTGTTTTAGTACACTGATAAAAAAAATGTTTAGTTAGAAAATTATATTGTTATTATAATAATCTAAATTAATAATAGTTAAAATAAAATTATAATAGATAATTATATAGTTAATTATATAATAAATAAATAAAATTTTAATAGTTAAATTTAGTTTAATTGTTAGACATAATATATGAACATATGTAAGTAGTATATAAAGTATTAGGTTCCTAGATTCAATTTGCAATAAATTCCAATTTTTGTTTTTTTATTTGAATTTTATGTTTTCTTTTTCATAATTAGTTTTATTAAAAGTTTCATAAGCTATTTATATAATACATACATAGCTACATATAATTTTTTGTACCTATAGAAATAAACAGTGTCTATTTTTTTTTAATCATATACATAAACATAACCAAATATATATACATAAGTATGGATTTGATTTATTTAAAAACAAATAAAAAAAAAAAAGAAAATAAAATTTTTCAAAAAAATGGATTCTATTTTGATTTACATATATATATACATATATATGACTGTATGTATGCATGTATAATAAGAATAAAAAAAAATCTTTTTCTACTTCTTTACTACCGCGAATCATCGAATGTATGTAACCATACATGGCTACATCACAACATGATTACATAACGTCACTCATAATATAAATACATATAGGTACATACATATTATGTAAGAATGCTCTTAAATTTCATGCTTAAACCAACAACAATAAATTTTAAACATTTTTATTAAATGAGAATGTATATATTATATTTGTGTATATATGCATGCATATTATATTTACGTTCAAATTAATAAATAGAAATTTTTAAGTTAAAAAAAAAAAACGAGGAAGAGTGCAGTAGAGTAGACTGTGTCAACTCTGGGATACCCGTATGAACGTAATATATCCTGTTTCTAAAAAACTTCATCATCTTTTAAAAACATTCAGATGTTTTAGTACCGAACTACAGAGATATATTTATGTAAATTGTGGAGTTGTATGACAGCTACACGAATCTATTGCGCCTAGCTTCATTAAGTTCCAAGAAGACCTGAATGCAAGAAGCCTTTGACCTGCTTTAGACCAATCAAATTTTACAAAAGTTTTTGGCATGCAACTCGACACTTTTTCACTAAATTTCAGATAGCTAGCTTCAATAGACACTGAGTTATTTTCATTTAAAAAGAAAAGTTGTATGGCAACTATCCGAACCTGTCACATCATCACAACCAAATTTTACAGAAGTTGTTGCCATAAAACTGTATCAACATTTTTGCAAAATTTCAGATACCTTGATTGAATAGACACTGGGTTATTTCCATTTAAAGAAAGAAGTTGTATGGCAGCTACTCGAACCCGACGGCCAAAAATGCTGGAGTTAAATAGCAAAACTAACAATTTTGTAAAAGTGAAGTAAAAAAAATGTCAGCCTCCTAGCTCCTTTATTTTTTGAGTTATTGTGCGGACGGACACTGAGTTATTTTCATTTAAAAAGAGAAGTTGTATGGCAGCTATCCGAACTCGTAGCACCACCACAACCAAATTTTGCAGAATTTGTTGCCATAAAACTTGATCCTCATTCGCAAAATTTCAGACACCTAGATTGGATAGACACTGGGTTATTTCCATTTAAAGAAAGAAGTTGTATGGCGGCTACTCGAGCCCGGCGGCCGAAAATGCTGGAGTTAAATAGCAAAACTAACAATTTTGCAAAAGTGACGTAAAAAAAATGTCAGCCTCCTAGCTCCTTTATTTTTTGAGTTATCGTGCGGACGGACATTGAGTGATTTTCATTTAAAAAGAGAAGTTGTATGGCAGCTACCCGAATCCATCACACCACCACAACCAAATTTTGCAGAAGTTGTCGCCATAAAACTTGATCATCATTCGCAAAATTTCAAATACCTAGATTGAATAGACACTGTGTTATTTCCATTTAAAGAAAGAAGTTGTATGGCAACTACTAGAACCCGGCGGCCGAAAATGCTGGAGTTAAATAGCAAAACTAACAATTTTGCAAAAAAGACGTACAAAAAATGTCAGCCTCCTGGCTCCTTTATTTTTTGAATTATCGTGCGGGCGGACATTGAGTGATTTTCATTTAAAAAGAGAAGTTGTATGGCAGCTACCCGAATCCGTCACACCACCACAACCAAATTTTGCAGAAGTTGTTCCCATAAAACTTGATCATCATTCGCAAAATTTCAGATACCTAGATTGAGTAGACACTGTGTTATTTCCATTTAAAGAAAGAAGTTGTATGGCAGCTACTCGAACCCGGCGGCCGAAAATGCTGTAGTTAAATAACAAAACTAACAATTTTGTAAAAGTGAAGTAAAAAAAATGTCAGCCTCCTACCTCCTTTATTTTTTGAGTTATTGTGCGGACGGACACTGAGTTATTTTCATTTAAAAAGAGAAGTTGTATGGCAGCTATCCGAACTCGTAGCACCACCACAACCAAATTTTGCAGAATTTGTTGCCATAAAACTTGATCCTCATTCGCAAAATTTCAGACACCTAGATTGGATAGACACTGGGTTATTTCCATTTAAAGAAAGAAGTTGTATGGCAACTACTCGAACCCGGCGGCCGAAAATGCTGGAGTTAAATAGCAAAACTAACAATTTTGCAAAAAAGACGTACAAAAAATGTCAAAATGTTTCTCTTTTAAAAAATTCAAATTTCAATGTATGTAGTATTTTATGCTCTTATGACCAAGGCCCTTGAGTATGATTGTGGTACGTATTATTTATTGTTCGTATCGAGACTCACATCAATTATCAGACCATGAAGTGCAGAGAGTAAAAGCCTAATAATGGGTCAGCTTTTAACAAACTTACACGTAGTCTTATGTAAAAAAATAGTGAGCCAACTATAAATCTGGAAATAACACAAAAACCGTTTACTTTATTCAAGTTGGTCCAAAGAGAAAATTAAAGTTGCATCTTTATACTCGTACGATAGGATCGGGTATAATAAAATTACTCCACCGTTTGTAACACCTCGAAATAAGCGAGCTAGATATAACAACGCTAACTCAAAAACTAAAAAAGCTAGAATCTTGAAATTTACACAAAATATTCTTGGAGTAATTTGTAGGTTTCCTATTTTTTTTGGTTGAGTTTGGACCAAACCTTAAGGTAGCTCTCGAACACCTAACTTTTAGATCCCCACATTTTTTTTGAAATAGAGCTATGAAATTTTAACTGCTGATAGATCTCACAAAAATATTAATTTTATTTTTAATAACTTTTTTTTGTAGCCCCACCCGTTACGGAGGTACAGCTTCCCAAAGGTTCAAAAAAGCTCTATATTCAAATTGTTATAGCACAAGTTGTATAAGGTGTATCTTCATTTTGAAAACGCCAAACGATTACTACTTTCATTAGCTTTAAAAGTATGTATACAATAAATATATATTTGTGGCATAAGGTGTCTTAATTTACCGTTATGCGAAACTCAAATTTTGCAAAATTCTTTATCCTTCTATCTTCTAAACGGTTAAAGTTGGAAACTTGAAATTTTGACAGAAGTTAGATCTTTGAAAATTATGAGTCATTTCAGAATTTTTTTTTTGTATCACTCCCCGTTTAGGAGCTGGAAGGGGTCAAAAACTGAAAATGTCCTATTTTTAAACACCTGTAACTTGAACACCTGTTAAAATTTTTTTGAAGTAATACACAAAAAGCTTCAACATTATACTCTTATTTCTGTTAACAACTTTTTTTAATAACATAGGGTTATTTTATAATTGACGAAAGTGTTACTTGATTTTTTTCAAATTTTCTAACAAATTTTTTTAACGAATTTTTTCCATTTTGTTTTACTCGATAATTTGAAATTGTTGAGAATATAATGCGTAGTACAAAAAAATGTAATTAAATAAACAACATAACGGTTGCTTGAAGAATTTTTATTTATATGATATTGATATATATACATACTTATATAATATCATGTTTATTTACATATCGTATATGTCACTAGTGAATGAATGATAAGAGTATAGATGTATATTACATAGCGCCGTATTTACATACATATATGTATTTTATTGTACTTATAAGAAATTATTCTGTCAATGGAATATTTAAATAAAATATAATATAATATTTAAAATTATATTTACTATTTTGTACTAAGTAAATTTAATATACATTTACCGCTTAGTATTAAATGGTACTATAGAATATCTGAAAAAGTTTTGGATTGATAATCGTTATGTGGAAGGTTAGAATCTGCTTTTGAAGAATGTATAAACATATAGTTTGAATATATGTACAACCCATAATTCTAGAAATTATAAAATTCACCCAAATTATTTTAAAATACTAAAATATTAAAAAAATAATATTGTAAGCAAAGTGACAGGCTGTGAACATACTAACGGTTCGTACGGGTATCTAAGAGTTGACAAAGTCAACTGTATTCTTCCTCGTTTTTACATAATTCATTAAAGACAAATATTATTAAATATAATATTTTCATTCATAAATATGCATTTAAAAAATTCCTTTAAATTTTTTATTTTAAAAGCTTCTTAAGATAAAATGCCTCCATAATAGTATACGTCGAGACTACTTTCATACTTACTTTAAAATTTTGTACACGCTTATATGGCTATAATCGAGACTCACAACAATAATGAAATTATTCATGTGCGCGATATCGACCACATTCATGTGTTTCCAGTTCTTGGCCTGTTTACTTAGGTTTTGATTCGTATTACCTATATTATTTTATCATTGAAACAGTGACACTCTACATACTAACAAAAGTACTGACTTACAGAGTACAACCAGATAACAGACATGACGTGAGAGTTGGAAATAGAAATATTAACAATAACAATATGAAAATTTAAGAGACAGTGAAAAATGTTTGTTCCTTAAATTAAAAGTAGTTAATTTTTTGTTTTGGTTTATAGGATTTTACTTATCTATGTTGTATATTGTATTGTGGCCAGTGTCAGTCCAGTGGAAAACTTTTTTTAAATTGTTCAACAGCTTCTCTTATTTGAAAGATTTCGAATTTAAAATATCAAAGATGTTAAAAATGGTTACTATTACAATTTAGTAAGTATCATAAAATCGATTTCTTTTTGACTGGATGGAGTGTGAATTTTAAAAATGTTAAAGAATAAGTACATATATGTATTACTGTATTTACTGAATAATAGATAAATTTTTGCTATGTATGGGCTGCACATTTGAGAGTTTTGAGAATTGAAACATTTTTAAAATAATATGTCTTATATTAAATGCAAAGTTCATGAGTTTCAGTTAAGAACTAATATGTAAATGCCTATATATTATAATAATAAATTTTTGAGTTTATTTTATAATAAATTTATTTATAAGAATTAATAATACATATATAAATATGAATTAAAAAAATTGTAATATGGTTTTTTTAATGCAATAAATAATATTTATGTTTTCCGTTCTGGAACTCTCTGGCTTTTTATTGCGCCATCTTAATGTGCAAATAAAAGACTGGGCCGTAAGTTGTCGAATTGAAGATTTTAAAGTAATATGTAATTAAAAAAAGTACCTAATTGTAATTTTAATTTTTTTTATATGTGACTCTCTTATTAATATATGTATACCTGGCATAATATGTAGTCCAATTTTAAGGATTTGTTTTTAATAATTTAAAAGTTCTTTACAGTTTACTTTTTGTTATAATTTTCCTTAAAGTATTTATTTAGTTTAACGTTTTGGTAATAAGTTGTGGTTTGCTAAAGTGGTAGTCCGGCTGTAACACCCAATCTATTCACGAAACAGAACGAATCCTCGCTGACACATCACGAACTTAGACAACAACTTTCGGCTTTCAAAAACGGACAACATGTACACTATGTAGCTGTATTTTAATCTAGATTTGCTTTTCGAGCAACGGGCAAATACTAGTATTCATTATTTTCGTCATTTTCTATATATTTTTTATTAGGCAAAAGAGTGATAGGTTTTAAATCAGTTTCAATATAATTTAGTGGAATTTTAATTGCAGTTATATAATTTTTAATTCATTTTTATAATTCATAATACCTATTTAACTTAATTTTAATTTATAAAAATCAATTTGATATAATTCTATTTCCTCTGCAGTTAATATGCTAAGATGTATTAAATTATATTTAGCTGATGCAATATTGTCTTGAATTTGGTTTATCTTATTTTCTAAAAATCTTAATTTTATTATTTGATCTAAGTATAATGAATATCTTATAATTTGTTTACTTTTTTTTGTATTTCATTAATGGCTTCTGTCTTTTTAGTTTTGTCTTGTTCTATTGTCTTTTTAAGAATAGTTATAGTTCCGTTAAATTGTGAATTTATAGAGATTTGTTGATTTAGTTTAGCAATGTCGTTGGGATCGTTTTCATCAATAGTTTTTAAATGTTCTAATATTTTTTCTCGGTCTTCATCGTCCATTGTGCCGAATAATCAGTTTTCCCTGCCTATAAAATTAATTAGACCTCTCCTAATACTATTTTTTGTTGGCATGATTTGATTTTTGCTCTAATTGTTTTAATTTCTGTTATCCATTTATTTTTTTTAAATTTTTGTTATCCATTTCTTCTTCTTGTATAGTATTTTCTATTTGTGTAAGCATATTATCTTTTTTTTTTCCTAAGGGAGGTGGGAATCTTTCAAAGACACAAAGAATTTCCCCTTGATAGTGTCAGATGCTTACTGACTAAACCCACCTCCCCCTTTAGCCAATAAAGTGGGATGAAACCCTTACCTGCGAACGCAGTATATTGGCTAAGGAGTAGGGATAGGAAAGAATATTAAAATGGATACGGAAACATTGAATTGGGGGAGTGAGACTGTAAGGAAACAATGAATCCGCCTATTATTATTATTTTGCTAACAGTGACTAAAGCCGTCACAACAGTTACAACATGTAGTAGTAGTATATATATTACATGAGGTAATTATTGAAGGCAACTCCCACTGTCACTGTAGCGGCTGTTATTATTGGTATTAATATTCTTATTAATATTATTATTATTTTACAATAGAGTCAGCGCCATCAGTTGATTACAGCGTGCAGCAGTATATAACACCTTACTTGCATGATATAACCAAAGATAGCCCCACTGTAATAGCTATTATTATTATTATAATTATTGTTATATTATTATTGTACTATTTATTATACTATTTAATTATTGTACTATTATTATTATTATTATTATTATTACTATTATTATTACTATTATTATTACTATTATTATTATTATTTTACCACAGAGTCAGCGGCATCAGTGGATTACAACGTACAGCAGTATATAACACCTTACTTGCATGATATAACCAAAGATGGCTCTACTGTAGCAGCTATTATTATTACTATTATTATTATTATTATAATTATTGCTTTATTACTATTATTATTATTATTGTTTTATTACTATTACTATTATTATTATAATTATTATTACTATTATTATTATTATTACTATTATTGTTATTATTGTTATTATTTTACTACAGAGTCAGCGCCATCCGTGAATTACAACATGCAGCAGTATATAACACCTTACTTGCATGATATAACCAAATATGGCTCCACTGTAGCAGCTATTATTATTATTATTATTATTATTATTATTATAATTATTGTTATTATTATTACTATTATTATTATTATTATTATTATTAATATTATTATTGTTATTATTACTAATATTAATTATACTATATACATTATTACGATATAAAAGTACTACATATTTTTTATTTATGACCTGACCGGGGTTTGTACCCAAGACCCTTCGATTGAAAGGTTGGCGACTTAACCACTGCGCCATGAATCAGATTAATATTACCTATTTCTTTTGGATTTATGATATGTAAAATTGTATTAGTTTTATGTACTATTTCTACATGTTGAAGTTTTATTTGAATATAACCGGCTTCTTCGTGAATTGGATTAACTTGAAGTAGACCTACAGTCAATTGTGTTGGTAGGATTATTAACAGCAATATTATTACGGATGTTGAAAACCTAAAATTTTTAAAAGTCTTTTAATGTTCGAATAATGCACATTTAATAAAGGCTTATGTTTATAATATGGTTCGTCCTTATGTCTGAGTCTTTTATAATTTCTAATAGCCCCTATTGATCTATTTTCTACATAGTGTTCTCTATTCGAGTTTCTTTTATTTTTAATTTGAGTTTTCATCTTATTTATATTTATTTGCGATTTACTAACATCTACACTTTCTTTACCTTCTCTAGGTGTTTATTTTATTGTAGAATGATAGCGATCGTTATAGCTTCCCATAGCCATCTGTATGTTCATCCCAATTGAAAGTTAACTATCCACAATTCCTATTATTTTTTTTAAGAGGGTTGAGTGTAAGTCCCTCTATATCAGCATTTCCAGTGTGATTATTTGCTTTTGTTTGATGAGTTTCAACATTTTCACTATTTAAATACTCAGTTAGTTGTTCAGCTCTAAATTCATTGCTCATAATTATTTTTTTTGGCTTTCCAAATTTTGTAAAATGCTCCATTATAATTGTTTTCTTTACTCTCCAGTTGCTATCTGTTATATCATATGCTGAGACAAATTTTATTAATTTATCTATTACTGTAATAAAGGGTTTTTTTTTATACCCGTACGGTAGGATCGGGTATAATAAAATTACTCCTCCGTTTGTAACACCTCGAAATAAGCGAGCTAGATATACCTTCAAAGGTATGGATCGGATCAGAAAAAAATTCTAAAACTTTTGAGCCATGTCCGTCCGTCCGTCCTTCCGTCCGTCCGTCAGCACGCTAACTCAAAAACTAAGAAAGCTAGAATCTTGAAATTTACACAAAATATTCTGGGAGTAATTTGTAGGTTCCCTATTTTTTTTGGTTGAGTTTAGACCAAGCCTTAGGGTAGCTCTCGAACACCTAACTTTTAGATCCCCACATTTTTTCTGAAATAGAGCTATGAAATTTTAACTGCTGATAGATGTCACAAAAATATTAATTTTATGTTTAATAACTTTTTTTTGTACCCCCACCCGTTACAGAACTACAGCTTCCCAAAGGTTCAAAAAAGTTCTATATTTAAATTGTTATAGCACAAGTTGTATAAGGTATGTCTTCATTTTGAAAACGCCAAACGATTACTACTTTTATTAGCTTTAAAACTATATATACAATAAATATATTTTTGTGGCATACGGTGTCTTAATTTACCGTTATGCGAAACTAAAATTTTGCAAAATCCTTTAACCCTTCTATCTTCTAAACGGTTTAAGTTGGAAACTTGAAATTTTGACAGAAGTTAGATCTTTAAAAATAAGTATGAGTTATTTCAGAAATTTTTTTTGTATCGCCCCCCGTTTAGGAGCTGTAAGGGGTCAAAAACTGAAAATTTTCAATTTTTAAACACCTGTAACTTGAACACCTGTTAAAATTTTTTTGAAGTAATACACAAAAATTAAAGCTTCAATATTATTCTCTTATTTCTGTTAACAACTTTATTTAATAATATATGGTTCCTTTATAATTGACAAAAGAGTTACTTGATTTTTTCAAATTTTCTAACAAATATATATTTCTTTAACTAATTTTTTCTTTTTGCATTTTGTTTTACTCGATAATTTGAAATTGTTGAGGATATAATGCGTAGTACAAAAAAATGTAAATAAATAAACAACATAACGGTTGCTTGAAGAATGTTTGTTTATATGATATTGATATATATACATATACTTATATAATATCATGTTTATTTACAATATATCGTATATGTCACTAGTGAATGAATGATAAGAGTATAGATGTATATTATATAGGGCCGTATTTACATACATATATGAATTTTATTGTACTTATAAGAAATTATTATGTCAATGGAATATTTAAATATAATATAATATAATATTTAAAATTATATTTATTATTTTGTACTAAGTAAATTTAATATACATTTACCGCTTAGTATTAAATGGTACTATAGAATATTTGAAAAAGTTTTGGATTGATAATCGTTATGTGGAAGGTTAGAATTTGTTTTGAAATGTATAAACATATAGTTTGAATATATCTACAACCCATAGTTCTAGAAATTATAAAATTCACCCAAATTATTTTAAAATACTAAAATATTTAAAAAAAAATATTCTAAGCAGAGTGACAGGCTGTGAACATACTAACGGTTCGTACGGGTATCTAAGAGTTGACAAAGGCAACTGTATTCTTCCTCGTTTTTAAATGAAATATGTCCAAATGTAGGTAAAATTTCGTTATTTTCTTTCGGTGTTTCTGTAAATGCAAATTTGGGTTTTATTGGTTTTCGATCATACTTAATTTGTTGACATTTTTCTCAATTATTAATAATTAAATGAATATGATATTTCAAATTAGGAAAATAAATTTTGTTCTTTAAATTGTAGTAACATTCAATTATTCCACTGTGCATAGATTCTTTAGTGTGGTAAAGCGATAGTTGTTTATATAATTCTTCTTCAGTTTTTATTTCTTTAGCTCTTTTTGTACTTCGTATAAATTTTATTTTTGAATCGAATGAAAACATTGATATTAAAATTAGTTGTATTTTATGATAGTCAGTATCAGATACTTCCGAATAAATGCTTGTATATCCTTTCTTGATATAACGTTTTAAAATAGGAAGCGGTACGAAATCTCGAAATTTTTAATCTCGCTCTTTAAATTCACGCTTTTTTAAATTTCGCTTTTTAAATTCTCGCTTTTTTAAAATTTCGCTCTTCAAAATTTCGCCTTTTTAAAATTTCGCTTTGTAATAACAAACAATATCGAAAAATTTTTATTTTTCAAATTGCAAAAATTTTTTAATTTTCTGTTTTGTTTTAGACATTTAGACAATTTTATTACAAAAGTAATCCACATTTTCAGTTTTATTTTAAATAAACAACAAAATAAATATCCCACATATTATAACAAAAATTAAATTAATTTTCTAAAATACAAAAAAAAATGTAATTTATATTTATATTTTCTGCAATTCTTTTTATAAAGTGTAATATACTCATTGTTTTTCTCTTTTTTATTATTCTTTCTATTTTGTCTTTTTTTTTATAGCCGATCTTTTTGTCGGGATACGTATTTCGCCGTTTTCCATTTTCTCCAACCTTGTCAGAGCAACTATAAGTTATTTCCCCATTTCTCTCACCAATTTATAAACGCCAACATGGGATTTACCAACCACAACCTTTTAAATTAATTTAAAATAATTATATCAACATACAATCATTATATTATTAATTATCTTTTTAAAAATATTTTATATGAAATTTTTTTTTTTTTGTTTACATTGATATTACAAACATAAATGTAATGCAATATTATTGAACAATCGGCTACTAAGGCCATTATAGGTTTATACTATTATTAAATGTCATAGGCATAAAGAAAGGTCTTCGCTATGAAATTGTAAAAAATAGCATTTTCGATGAATACTTATGTATAGAACTGTGCTTCATATCATTACAATTACAGCAAAAAAAACAAAATATTCATAATTTCTATTTATGCATCAAATAGAAATTCCCATAATTTTTTAAGAGAACTCGAAAAAATATTTGTAACATTAAATCTAAACAATCTTAATAATTTGTATATATTAACGGGCGATTTCAATGCCAAACATACATCATGGCTTAATACTTCAAACAATGCTAGAGGTATACAACTATACAAATGGTTGCAAAACAATAAAATAATTTATAAAAGTAATCTTATATTGACTGATGCACCAACACTACCTCCTGCAAACTCTTATATAGATCTCGTAATTACAGATGTTAGAATTAACATAAACTTACACAAGAATAAACTCACCACGATTCGGTATGATAGTGATCACAATGCCATATGCACATTCGAGAAAAACATCATCAGAGATTATTCTAAATTTAACTTAGTGGTTAGTATATCAGTTATGTTTTAATTTGAAATTTAAAAAGTTTAAGCTATAGTGCCGAATATTGGTAAAGATATTAAAAGTTTTTAAAGTTTGCTTTAAATACAAAATTAAAAAAAGTTTTAAAACTTGATTTGAATACATTTAAGTTTTAAGTTGAACGGTTGCAATTAAATAAAATATTATAACAAAACATTCCATCTTAAAATTATTTTGTATACATTTAATAAAAGCGGTTTAAATAAAACGGTAAAAATTATATTGTTAATAATATAAGCCGTGGTCATGAAATACAAATTGAAAACGTGATCAAGTTCAAGTTCAAGTTAAAAGTAAAAAAATTTAATAAAACCTGGGTTTAAAAGCTGGGTTTAATATTGCGTTTCTTACTAAAAGTTTATAAATTATTTTTTCATTAAATAATATCTTGTTTATTTATCCATGAATCATGTTTTTTTATCAAAGCCAAGCCACCTAACTAAAACTTGATTTGCTTTTTTTCTTATTATTTTTTCTACAAGGTAAACATTAGGAAGTTTAAAAGATTTAAGTTCAGGTTCATAAAAACTGCATTTTATTGATTTTTGTGTGTAGTCAAGTAAATTGCATGTTATTGGATCAGTTATTTTTATTTTCGCTATGTATAAATTTCTGTTGACCTATTAGGTTAATAACCTTTTGCAAATATACCTTTAAATTTACTTATACGAACAAAATCTCCAACTTTGTATTTTACTTTTCGGAGTATTCCGAAAATAAATTTAAATTATAATAAATTATTTAATTTATTGTAGATAGTTTTTAATAACAATTTCTAAGTTTTCTTTGTAACCTTTTTAGATGGAAGTTTAATTGTATGATGATATGTTGAGTTATATTTTTCTATTAGCGATGGCAGAATAGTTAACCATTTATATGTGCCTTGTAAATTGAATTGTTTCCACATCGTGTTTTTTAGGATACGATTAAAACGTTCTACAATTGATGCTTTTAGTTCTGAATATGCATAATGGTGAATTTTATTTTTCCTCATTAGATTTTTTTTTGTTGAAAAATTCCCTACCTTGATCAGATTGTAAATTTTTTTGTTTTTTACCAGCACGCTTAAAAATATTTTTCATTGCGGTTAAAACATTATCATCGGTTTTGTTTTTAACCGGTTCAGCATACGCAAATTTGGAAAATGTATCAATAACTGTTAATAAAATATTTATATCCCTTATTGAATTTTGCATATGGAATCATTTCAACCAAATGAATTTGCCAAGTATCATTTAAACCCTTTTGAATAAATTTTCTTCTTGTAAATTTTCTTCTAGCACCTCTATTAATTTCTGATACAACTTGTAACCTTGACATTATTCTCGTACCATTTAATTAAATTCTCTAAAGTGAATCTATAATTTTTTATTGTATGACATTCACATGTGTCTGGTCCAGAAGTAGAATTATCATATGCCCATGGACAAAGGGCAAAATGAGTACCATAAATTGAAGTGTACTTATTTACTAAAGAACAATTTTTAATGTGTTTAAATAGATGTAATATTAGTTTCTTATGATCATCTAATAAGACGGAGGAATATATATTTAAGAACTCCTCTAATTCCATAATTCAAAATGAATGTACCAAGAATATGTTCTCTGCTTTTATATTAACTTTCAATTTGTATTTTAAATTCAGTTTCTTATTAGACACAGATCAAAAATGATTAATTTTATTCATCCATTTACAATGATGATAGCAGAACCATTTGGATTTGGAAAAACAACATTTGTGTGTAATTTAATTGAAAATATTAACACATTGATTTACCCGAAAATTGAAACAATAAAATGGTGTAAACCAGAAATTTCTGCTATTCCGAACAATATAGATTTTCCTGATATAGAATTTTATACCAGTATTTCGAAAGAGTTTAGTGAGAATGAAAATAGACCTACTTTAATTGTTTTAGATGACTTAATGTTAGATTCTGCAAATAAACAAATATGCGAACTTTTTATTAAAGGTTCGCACCATCGTAATTTATCTATTGTATTGTTAACGCAAAACGTTTTAATATACACATTAAATGGTAAATATTTAAAACCTTCAAAAACCCTCGAGACAAATCGCAGATTTTTCCTCTTGCTAGACTACTATATCCAGAAAATATAAAGGATTTCTTGATAGTATATAATGAATCAACATCAAAACCACATGGTTATATTGTGTTGGATTTAACACAAGACATTAATGACTTATTTCGTATTAGAACTAATATTTTTTCAAAAGAATATTGTATAAGTTAACAACAGCCAAAATTAGTTAACAACAGCCAAAATTATAAATTAAATTTCCAACGCATCATATTACGATTTCACAATTTTTATTTAAATATTTTTAATAATAACATTTAACTGTCAAATCATCAAAATTAACCTGGGAAATTGGTTCAACACTATTTCTCAACATCAAAGTCACGCGTAATCAACATATGTTTGAGTCAGCATAATGCAGGTAGAACAATGCAATCAATGTAAAATTCTGATTATAAAAAATCAATTACAAAAGTAACTTCAAACAATAAAGTTGTGTTTTAAAAAAATAAATCAAATTGTGTTAATTTATTTTTGTTTAAATAATTTTATCAAATCTTTTTATTAAATTTTTAAAATAATTTTTTTGGTTACTTGGAATAGAATTTTATAACTGGCGCCCGAGCAGGGACCATTAGTGTTGTGAAAGTGAATAGTAAATAGCTACCAGAAAGAAATTAATTGAAAAAAATTGTCATATAAAAATAAAACAATCATTAAAATAGAAATTAATTAAAATTAATTTATCATACAAAAAGAAAAAAATTAAGAACTATTTATAAACTATTTAGAAAATAAAAAACTATTATTGTAAAAATTTGAAATAAAAAACTATTAGTGAAAGGAAAAAAATTTTTTTAAAATACTTTCTTATAAAACTGTTCACATTGAAAAATAAAGAAGAAAAAAAAGGAACGAGAAGATATCAATAATTCTTTCAAAGAGTACCGTTTACAAACAAATATTCCTTTTCAACACGAGCAGCAAGTAGCTGAAGGAGTACTTAAAATCCGAAAGCGAAGTTGAGTTACCTAAAGGATTAGGAAACGAGGCCCCCGAGTAGCATCCCAGCAAAAAGGAGCTGTCACATAAGGAATAATCAAAACCAAAAAGTGTTGGCAGCAGCCGCCTAGTCCGGTAACATCAAAAGACTGCAAATGGTTCTACTAATGCAATTCCAAGTCGCCACGTTTATATTGCTTAGAATTTGCATGAATTTAACCACAATTTATTGCAAATTCAGATAAATATCCTCATCTGTAAGGAGAAAAAGTTAATATAAAAAAAGAAAAAATACTTATTATACGAATTAAAACTAAAAATTACATTTTGTTTCATTTTTCAATTGCTGTGACTCAAGCCTACTCTTCGATACCTAAGATGAGGCTGCCTTAGGCACAGCAAATCTAAG
Organism: Poecilobothrus nobilitatus; assembly: GCA_947095535.1. Classification (NCBI taxonomy): domain Eukaryota; kingdom Metazoa; phylum Arthropoda; class Insecta; order Diptera; family Dolichopodidae; genus Poecilobothrus; species Poecilobothrus nobilitatus. The sequence continues at coordinate 147,872,438 of OX352772.1, forward strand.
AAATTAATCAATTTGAAAGAAATCAAATTAAATCAATTAAAATAAGCAATTCAAATAAAAATATCTACGAATCACAAAAACAAAAAATTAATAATAGTCATATGTCTAGACATACAAAATAACTGGCCAGTAAATTAAATAAAATAAAAATTGAATAAAAGAAAAATTAAATATAAAAATCTAAATAAAATAAAACAATTAAATTTAAAGCTAATTTATATTAAAATAAGAAAGAAATTAACATAAACTTTTTATTGAAATAAATATTTGTTAATAAAAATTATTATAAAAAACTTTTTTTTGGTAAATTTGAAATATAATTATTTTTATGTTTAACTTTAAATAATTTTCTAATTGTAATTTAAAAACTTTAATTGTTCTTAATTGTAATAAAACCAAAAAATTAAGGAAAAACTTAAATCTAATATAAAATTTTAGAATATTTGATTGATTTACTTAAATTTTAAATATTTTGGGATTTCATTAAAATATTTTAAATAAATAAATTTTTAGTATTTAAGGCTTTATTAAATTTTATTTTAAGAATTGGTTAAAAATTATTTTTATTTTTTTTTCTCGAATAAGAAATATTTTTTTACTATTTTAAGCTTTTGTAAAAATTTTTATTTCACTTTCTTAAATATAAATAAATATTTTAGGATTTTATTAAAATTTTCCGAGCATTGGATTTTCATGGTTTGTTAACATTATACAAATAAATATTTTAAATATCGAATAAAAAAATAAAGAAAATATTAAATTAAAATAAATAAATTTTTATAGAAGTTAAAACATTTTTTTATATAATTATCAAAAATTGTAAGTACGACTGAGAGCAAGCAAGAATTTTTCTCTGAAAGAAATTTTTTTTTTCAAGCATCTTCACCCAGGATTTACTTTTACATTTCCAAATTTTTTTTTATTTATTATTAAATTTTTATTATCTAAGTACTAAAAATTTTTAATATAATATTCATAATTAACGTTCAGTAGGTTGCAAAAGACTAAATAAAATCACAGGTAATCTCGCATCTTATATCAGATATTGGTTAAACCTCTTTTTAAGATTTTTGTTTTTTTTATCTTGGCTTTACTTTGATCACAACCTTTCTCGTTATTTCTTTTCTTTCGAATAATTTTATTTTTTAAATAAGTAAACAAAAATGAATCAAGAGGGAGCAACTCCGTTTGTCATGTCATCTACTCCAGAAAATTTAAACCCAAATCTGAGTCCAATAAGAGAAAATAGACATGATGAAAATTTTAGTGAATCAATCAGAGAGATGATTCAATACGAGGCTAGAAAACTAGTAAGAGAAGGCTACCACCAAAGGTTACAACAGGAGGTAATAGAGGAAGAAGAACAAATAGAACAGGGGGCTTATATTCATCCTGACGACAATCTTGACGGCATAGACAAAGTTCCAAACATCATAAGGGAAATAGATGTTTTCTCTGGAGAAGTTAGATCATATGCGTCTTGGAAGAAAGGAGTAGAGGAATTACTAAGAATCTACGATCATCTAAAAGGGACATCCAGATATTATGGTATACTTAGAACCATAAGAAATAAAATTAAGGGCGATGCAAACACAACATTAGAAGCATATAACACCCCTTTAAATTGGAATTATATCGTGAAGTATTTGAATCGACATTATGCCGACAAGAGAAGTATGAGGACATTAGAGAACCAGCTAACGATGATGACACAAGGAAATCAATCAATTGAAGAATTCTACAAGCAGGTCCATAGGCAACTCAACCTAATATTGGAAAAAGTAAATTCAATGGAATTGCCAAGTGATGCCGTGATTGCAATAGCCCAAACTCACAGAAATAGAGCATTAGATGCATTCATTAATGGACTGAAGGGGGAACTATCGTCAGTATTAATGGACGTGAAAGAGCCTAGCGACTTACCGAAAGCTTTGGAATTAGCTCTGAAAGTAGAAAACAGGCTTAAAAGGAAACAAAGCCTCGCAAGCAAACATACTGACACTGCGAAAATACAAGAAGGTGGCCAAAAGTTACCACCACCAATACGTTCAGATGAACTTGCATCCAGAAGAGTAAGTTTTCAAAACAAGAATAGGTCTCAACAACGATCATACAGCAACCAACCATTTTATAATAACCGGCAACCCTATAACCAACGATTTTACAACAACCGGCAACCCTACAATAATCAATTTCAACCTTACAATAACCATCAACCTTATAACAACCAATCAAATCCTAACATCCGACAAAGCTTTAATAATCAATCAAATTATCATTGGAAAAATAATTTTAGAAATTATCAACACAATATGGAGAAATCAAATGTCCCGAATAATCAGCACCAAACCATCGTGCCATATCAAACGCAAAAAAATGAACCAAAGTCGCAACAATCTCGGTATACGTACAATCCAAGCAACCCACAGCCCAACAACAGATCATCATTTCATCAAAACAACAAAAGATCCTTCCAAAGTATTAACCATATGGAAACAAAACCAAAGAAAAAATTTCAGAGAAACCAAGATAATGAGAAGCAACCGTTAGTTCATGGTCAAGATTCAACAGGACATGGTAATTACAATGGCGATGAATATCCTTTTTTAGATTAAAATGTTCCTCACTTCCATATATAGAACGCTTTGCAGGGAATGGGGAACAAATAAAAATTTTAATAGACACCGGCTCAAACAAGAACTACATCCATCCTAAATTCATAAAAAATCCAATACCTAATAACAACATATTTTACGCGAACTCCATTGGTGGTGACATAAAGATCACCCATCACGCTGAGATTGATTTCTTTAAAAATGGAATGCCGAAAATAAAATTTCATTTACTACCAAATTTAGATTCTTTTGATGGTATAATCGGAAACGATACACTCAAAACACTTAAAGCAGTTATTCATACAGATAAAGGATACCTTGAACTCGCAGATAACGTTAGAATTCCACTTAAACAACAAATATCAGAATTTATCAACAGAATTGAACTGAGAACCAGCCATTTGACTAGAGAAGAACGAGATAAACTAGGCAGTCTAGTCAATAAGTTCACAAATTTATTTGCGGACCCAAATGAGAAACTGACCTATACTACTAGAGTTGTAGCCGAAATCCGAACAACAACAGCGGAACCAGTGTATTCTAAATCATACCCGTATCCGATGGCATTAAAATCCGAAATAGATGAACAGATTAAGCAACTTTTGGAAGATGGGATAATAAAACAATCCAGATCACCATACAACTCACCGGTTTGGATTGTTCCCAAAAAAGAGGATGCTTCAGGAAAAAAGAAGTATCGAATGGTAGTTGATTATCGGAAGCTGAACAAGATTACTATTGCAGACAAATACCCAATTCCCGAGATAAACGAAGTTCTCTCAAATTTAGGAAAAAATCATCTGTTCTCGGTAATTGATTTGAAGAGTGGATTTCACCAGATACCGTTGAAATCAAGCGATGTTGAAAAAACAGCCTTCTCCGTGAATAATGGAAAGTACGAATTCAACAGGCTACCGTTTGGATTGAAAAATGCACCTTCAATAGTCCAAAGAGCCCTAGATGACATCCTTAGGGAACATATTGGAAAATGTTGTTATGTCTATATAGACGACATAATAATCTTTGGCAAGGATAAGGAAAGTCACTTCCAAAATCTGGAAAAGATATTTACTACACTTGAATCAGCTAACATGAAGGTACAACTGGATAAAAGCGAATTTTTACGAAATGAAGTTGAATTCTTAGGGTTTATCATTTCGGCAGAAGGAATAAAAACTAACCCAAAGAAAGTACAGACGATTTGCGATATGCCCTTACCGAAAACTTTAAAGGATTTACGTTCATTTTTAGGTATGTCAGGATACTACAGGTTTATCTGTGACTTTACTAAGATCGCAAAACCCCTGACATCCCTTTTAAGAGGGGAGGGAGGACGTGTGTCCAAAGCACAATCGAAAAATACTCCAATCACATTGAACAACGAGGCCGAAAAAGCCTTTCTCGAACTGAAAAATTCATTAATATCAGAAGATGTCATCCTGAAATATCCTGATTTCGATAGAGAATTCGAATTAACTACTGATGCCTCTAACTATGCGATTGGAGAAGTGTTGTCTCAAGGAAGAAAGCCAATCACATTCATTTCTAGGACACTCACAAAAACCGAGGAATCATACGCGACTAACGAGAAGGAAATGTTAGCCATCGTTTGGTCACTAATTTCGTTAAGAAATTATTTATATGGATCTAAAAAACTAATAATTTTCACTGATCATCAGCCTCTTACGTATGCTTTGAGCAATAAAAATTCCAATAGCAAGTTAAAAAGATGGAAAGCCATCCTTGAAGAGTACAACTACGAGATAAAGTACAAACCTGGCCTAACGAACGTGGTAGCTGACACGTTATCAAGATTAATAAAAAAATCAGAAATTAACACGTTAACAACGACACAACATAGTGCTGAGAGTTCCTCACAAAACTATATTCAGTTTGTGGAAGCTCCAATTAATGCGTTCAGGAACCAATTAATATTAAAACGCGGTGATGAAATTGATTACAAACTAATTAACCCTTTTCCAGGCTATGTCCATTTGATATTCATTGATTTCAAGGAAAAAGAACTCGTAAATATTCTAAAAAAATATTTGAATCCGAAAACAATAAATGCAATAATAACAGAAGAAGATATCATGGGTAAGATACAACAAATTTATTCTCAACATTTTGAAAGTTATAGATTAAGATTTACGAGAATACTGGTCAAAGATATCACGGATGAAAGTCAACAGAATGAGCTCATATTAGAAGTTCACAAAAGGGCCCATAGAAATGCGCATGAAAATAAAGATCAAATAATCAGCAATTATTATTTTCCAAAAATGAATAGAAAAGTATCTACTTTGGTTACAACATGCACAGTGTGTAAGGAAAATAAATACGATCGACACCCCAATAACCCAGAAATAAAACAAACACCAATTCCAAGCTTTGCGGGTCATACCGTACATATAGATATTTTCTCGACCGAATCAAAGTTGACTTTAACAGCGATCGATAAGTTAACCAAGTTTGCCCAAGCGAGAGTCATAGAAAGCAGATCAACAGAAAACGTCAGATTAGCATTACGGGATATTTTGTTTTACTATGGCGTTCCAGAATGGGTCATCATAGACAACGAGAAGTCGCTGAATTCAGCTTCGATAAAGGCAATGATGGAGGATGAAATGAAAATAAAGATTTCAAGAATAAAGATTATAATTTACGTTTTTCTCCAAATTTTTGTTTTTGTTCATTTTATTACTATTATTATTCTTAATATCATTTTAGGTGCTTATTATACGAGTGTCTATCATTCGTCCAAATATTAGACTACACAGGATCACATGCAGTATCTATTATCATGGGAGAAGCCAAGGTGCAAGAAGGAAGTTTTAGAATCATCCATACGTTTGATTTTGAAAATCTAAGGAATTCATTAGAGTAAATCAAGGACGTACTAGAAGAAGACGGAATAAAAAAAAATCACCTGCATGGGTACTTAAAATACGAAGCTTTACAGGTTCAGGATCTTTTGGATGAATTTAAAATTAGACGGAAACCAAGGTCCTTTAACTCTATAGGAACCATGTGGAAATGGATAGCTGGAAGCCCTGACCATACAGATTTTATCATGATTAAAAAGAAAATGAACAATCTCTTAGAAAATAACAATCAACAAGTTATAATAAATAAGTCTTTTAGTGATAGGATTAATAATATAAGTAGAATTACTAATGAGCTTTTAGAGAATATTAGGTTAGGTCATGAAATAGATAATCAAAATATTCAAAAATTACAGTATAAGTTAAAATTCATAAAAGAAAAAATAGTTAATATAAAATATGCCGTACATTGGGCTAAGGTAGGAATTATAAACTCATTATTGCTTTCAAAGTCAGAAATTAAAACAATTACGTCAATTTTCGACAAGGAAAATTTTCCATATTCGGACGCTGAAGAAGCTTTAAATCTTTCCAATGTAAAGGTAATAACAAATGGTACTTGCTTGCTCTACATCATTGAAATCCCAATATCAGAAACTGATGTATTTAAAAAAATTATAGTTAAACCAATAAAATTTAACAACACTATTATTAAGCTTGATTATAAAGAAATATTATTTAGTAATAAGAAAATGTATGGAATAAAAGAAAATTGTAAACAAATAAATTCACTAATAATATGTAATAAAGATCAAATTGTTAACATTTCAAATTCTACCTGCATTCCAAACATATTAGAAGGAAGATCATCCACCTGCAAGGTTACCAATGCTCACCATATCCCAACAATAGAAAAAATTGCCGAAGGAATTATATTATTGAATCAATTCAATGGGACTATAACAATAGATGATAAAACAAAAACGATTATAGGAAGATACCTAATTAAGTTCCAAAATTCTACAGTAATAATTAATGATATGGTATTTACATCGAAAGAAACCGTAAGCGTTAGCGTGTTACCTGCAATTTTACAACCAGAACTAATAAAAAAGGAATTTCAACAACATCTTTCTCTAGAACTTTTCAAGGACCTTCATGCCAATAATACAAATAAAATTGAATTACTGCAAGAACGGAGTTTAATAAATCACGTATTAAGTGCTTCAAGTGTCATACCGGCAATAGCATCAATATTGGGCTTGTTTGTATTAATTGGTATACGATATAGGAAAAAACGAGACAAGGTAATAATAGACAACATACAATCCGATCAGGCTATACCAGAAGAAATTACTACTAGCGACAATCAAACAATAAAAGATACACCACCGAATTCCGCAGATTACCAAAATAGCAAACTCCAAATATTTCCGATAAATTCAGCATCAGTCAACATAAAAGCAACCCCAAGGCGAAACTTATACAACTCTAATCTCTAGTTTGATCGAATGAGGATATCGATATTTAAGGGGGGAGGAGTTAACAACAGCCAAAATTAGTTAACAACAGCCAAAATTATAAATTAAATTTCCAACGCATCATATTACGATTTCACAATTTTTATTTAAATATTTTTAATAATAACATTTAACTGTCAAATCATCAAAATTAACCTGGGAAATTGGTTCAACACTATTTCTCAACATCAAAGTCACGCGTAATCAACATATGTTTGAGTCAGCATAATGCAGGTAGAACAATGCAATCAATGTAAAATTCTGATTACAAAAAATCAATTACAAAAGTAACTTCAAACAATAAAGTTGTGTTTTAAAAAAATAAATCAAATTGTGTTAATTTATTTTTGTTAAAATAATTTTATCAAATCTTTTTATTAAATTTTTAAAATAATTTTTTTGGTTACTTGGAATAGAATTTTATAACTTATATGCTTCTGTGATACGTGTGATTTGAACAACAGCTGTCAAAAATATGAAACTATTGAAGAAAAATCAACATATATTACATGTACTAGGAAAGTGCAAGAAGAAGCTATTTCGTGAAAATATTCTTAAATATTGTGATGCTGTAAAAAAAAGGAATTCTTGAGCTTTTTGGCGAGTATATAAAGCCAACAGAAGAAGAGTTTGAAAATATATCAATCAAATCTTTTCAAACTCGAATGTTTAGTATTACACAAGCAGACGATCTTAATGATTTTTTTGAAAAGGCTAAAGAAATTATTCAACAACAAGCAAAAGACTTCCAAGAAAAAGACAGTGGCTGGGCCGTAATCAGGATTTTACATATTGAAATAAATATCAATAAATTTGAACCAATACGTGTGTCTAGTTATATTAAACTACCGAAAAGCATAGAAGATAAAAAAGCATGCATTAATATTCAAAATAAAGACAACTTCTGTTTCAAGTGGTGTTTAGTATCAGCTTTACAAACTTGTATTCCAAATGCTGAACGAACATCTTCATATAAACTTAATAATATTTCTCTACCCATAGTCGAGCTAGAGTTTGGTGATGTACGACAGGTTAATTTTAGCACTATGCAATTTCCAGCTAAATTGAACGAGTTAAATTTATTTGAAGAACTAAATAGTGAAATAAGTATTAATTTGTTTGGACTGGAAGTCATTAATAAAAAATATGAGGTTGTAGGACCGTTCTATTTAACAAAATCAGAAAAAATATACCATGTAAATTTATTGCTATTGGAAAAGGATGATAAATTTCATTTTGTTTATATTAAAAATGTATCAAGGTTAATAAGTAGTTCTGTAACAAAACATATACATGAAATTTATATTTGTAATATGTGCTTGCAACATTTTTATACATTACAACAGCGTGATGCTGATGCTGAGAGTATTTTACAACCTATTGCAACATGCAGTTCTAATCCAATGATGTCTTCAACAACAAATATTCATCAACATGTTCCAGTAGCTTTCTCCTACTACATTAAATGTTCTTTTGATGATAATCAAAGCTGTTACAAATAGTTTGTTGGAGCTAACTGTGCTAAGGAATTTGTCATATCGTTATCAAAAACATGCAGTTAATTATATAAAAATATATGTATGATGCCAAAGCCAATGAATCTGTTAACAGCTTCAACAATTAATTTAGGAAAATTGCATTTAGCTTTTAATGATAGAATTAAAGACCATTGTCACTTTACTGGTAATTATAGAGGAACGGCTCATTCTAAATGTAATTTATTATATTTATTTATTTATTTTTATTTATATTTATTTTTTTCCTATATTTTTTCACAATTTTTCCGGCTATGATTGCCATCTTTTATTTAAAGAACTAAACGAAGTGAATGGAATATTGGTGTAATTCCTTTGAATAAAGAACGTTATATTTTATTATCTAAAAAAATTACAATAGATAAAAATCATTCATTTTATTTACGTTTTCTCGATAGATTTAGATTTATGACTTCTAGCCTTGATCCTTTGTGTAAAAATTTAAATGAAAACGATTTGTTTCATATAAAAAAAAATTCAATAATAATGAAAAAATTAAACTTATGACTCTAAAGGGAGTTTTTCCCTATGAGTATTTAAATTCCATTGAATAATTTGACGAAAGAAGTTTACCTTCACAAGAAGCTTTTACCAATCATATGACAAACACATCATGTTCCGATGAAGACTACATTCATGCAGTTAATGTATGGAATACATTTGAATGTCAAAGCTTATGGGACTATTTAAAACTTTACCTTAAAACAGATATGCTTATCTTGACTGATGTTTTTGAAAACTTTCGAAAAATATGCTACAAAATCTATTCTTTAGATCCTGCAAATTTTTATATTACCCCAGCTTTGTCTATGTTAAAATACACGGATATCAAATTACAATTATTAACTGATATTGATATGTATAATTTCTTTAAAAAAGGGATACGTGGTGGAATTAGTCAGTGCTCACTTAGACATTCCGCAGCAAATAATAAATTCATGGGAGAATCTTATAAAAGAAACGAACCTTCCAAATACATAGTATATGAAGACGCTGACAATTTATATGGATGGGCAATGATCCAATATTTACCACATAAAGATTTTCAGTGGGTTGACGTTACTGAAAATAGTGATGTGCTTTCAGTTACCGATGATTCGGAAACTGGTTACGTTTTAGAAGTGGATTTAGATTACACACAACATTTATATGATTTGCACAATGATTTTCATTTTTGTGCTAAATAACAAAGTTCCACCAACAGGTAAAATTCCCAAACTCTTAGTTGACTTAACAAACAAACACAAATACATAATCCATTATCGAAATTTAAAACAGTGTCTTGGAAACGGTTTAATTCTTAAGAAAATTTGTAGAGTGCTAAAATTCACACAATGCAATTGGTTAAAAAAATATATTGATTTAAATAACTCACATAGGTCAGTTGCTAAAAATGCTTTCGAAAAAGATTATTTTAAATTAATGAATAATGCCGTTTTCGGTAAAACCATGGAAAATGTAGGTAAAAGAAAAAATGTTAAAATAGCTACCTCTTGGGAAAGTCAAGGAAGACATTTAGGTGCATGAGCATTAATAGCAAAACCAAATTATTATAGCCACTCTAGATGCACTGAAAACTTGATAGCCGTTCAGCTTAAAAATACAAATGTATATTATGACAAACCTATATATTGAGGATTTACAGTACTAGAACAATCTAAAATACTTATGTATGATTATCATTATGATTACATTAAACCTAAATATGGCAGTAAAGGTTTTTTAAATTACACAGGAACTTACAGTTTTATTTACACTATACAGACAGATGATTTTTACGCTGACATATACAGTGATATACCGCAACGTTTTGATACATCCGATTATCCGTCTGACAATTTATTTAATTTCCCTCTATTGAATAAAAAAGTTCTTGGTCTTTTTAAAGATTAATTTAATGGAAAAATTTTTTCTGAATTTATAGGATTAAAATCTAAAATGTATTTTCTTCAAACACATAAAAATGAAACTGTTAAAAGCAAAAGGAATAAAAAAATATATTGTCAATAGTTTAACGTTAGATAACTATAAAAATTACTTGTTAAAAAAAGAAGTTTGTTTAAGAGAAATGAAAATATTTAGATCACATTTACATACAATTTATACACAGAATTTAAATAAAGTAGCTTTAAGTTCATTAGATAATAAAAGATATGTAATCGCAGATAAAATAAACACATATGCTTGGGGGCATTATGCCATTGAGCAATAATGGTAAAAAAAGAAAAATCAAGTTTTTGTTAGCTTAGTTTTAATAAAAAAATATAATTTTAAGATGAATAAAAAAAAAAAATATATTATTTAAACCAACAGGAACAAACTTGTTTTTTTATTATTACAAAAAAAAAAAAGATCGAATCTTAAGTGTGTTCAAGCATTTTTAGCTTAGCGAAGTTTTTAAGCTGTTGAAAACTTTAAATAAAATCAAAGACAAATAAAAACGTTTCTTAAATATAAAAATATATAAATTGACAGTAAAAGTTTAGATAAAATTCGAATTTATCTGATTATTTATAACTTTTAATTTAACTATAAAACTTCTAAAAGTTCATAATATTTCATTATTTTTCAATCGTTTAACTCAAAACTTTTATTATTTTTTTTATAAATAATATATTTATTATAACAAAACATTTCATTTAAAATTATTTTGTACACATTTCTTTATGTGCCTATTCAAATCAAACTTTTTTTTCAAGTAAATATTAAAGTTTAAACTTTAATAATAATAAACTTTTCATATCTTTACCTTACTAATTTTTTTGCATAAGGTTAGGAGGACTTAAATTGTTATAATAGAATATAAATTTGGCTTTTGCTAAATATCTTTAACCTTTGTTAATAATAATTTTGCCTTTTAAATTTCAAATTAAAACATAACTGATGTAGTAACCACAAAGTTAAATTTAGAATAATCAATAAACTTTAATAATAACAAACTTTAAAAACTTTTAAACCAAACTTTGAAAACTTTTGATATCTTCACCCTACTAATTTTTTTGCATAAGGTTAGGAGAACTCAAATTGTTATAATAGAATGTAAATTTGACTTTTGGTAAATATGTTTAAACTTTAATAATTTTGTATTTAAACCAAACTTTGAAATTTTTAAACCAAACTTTAAAAACTTTTTATATTTTTATCCTAATATAAAACACTTTTTAAATTTCAAATATCAGAGACACAATACTTTTTACTCATTTTGCATACTTTTAGACGAGTGTATACAAATTATTTTTTGCATACTTGTAGGAGGACTAAAAACTTTAAAAAAACTTCCTGCACCAGAACCGACATAACCATACTACTCAGGAATGCTAATTGCATTTCCTGTTATTGTAAAGATATAAAAATTCTTAAAAAAAGGTGAATGAGCTACTAATTATGCCAACACAATACCATGCAACATTATATTAAGTTGTTTCAACGTGATGTATCATGCTACATTATGTCAACACATATGTCATGCTACATTATGTCAACATAATATTCTGTAACTCTTCCTCTCTTAAGTTTGAGACTCTCCTGAGTCTTCAAAATTATGGTTATTAACATTAAAATTATTACAATTTAAAAATTGAAACATGATTATAAAAATATATTGACACTTAATTCTAAGTTAGATATAAAACATTTTTTTCTAAATTATTTAAATTTTTTTTATTTTTTTCATAAAATTTTTCTTAAGTTTTAAGTTTCAATTAAAAAAATTTTTGTTTTTATAACTGAGTTAGCTTAGTTTAGTGAAATTAAAAAAATTAGGTAATATGATATTTGCGATAAAAATAATTTTTAAATGAAGTTGAATAAAAATAATTTTGAATGAAAAAAATCTTTTATTTTATTTTTGTTAGTAAGTAACTTAATATTATATCTACATTACATTGTCTTAAAAAAAAATTTTTTTTTCTTTAATCAAAATCAAACAAACTTTTTTTTTTTTGTTTTAAATTTCATTTAAATGTAAACTTGAACTTGAAAAATTTAAAATTGACAATTTGCTTACAAAACAAAATTCACTATGACATAAAAATGATGAGATAATTAGTAAAATCAACATTCTTAAGAAATTTGTTTTTCTTGTTAATATAGGTGAGTTATTTTTATAACTGATTTTATTTATTTTAATGCAATTCAAACATTTTGTTTTTTGTTAATTAATGGTTTTATACATTATATTACTGCCTTATGAGATCGAATGAGATTGGGTAATTTTTAGGGTCATTGTCATTTGTTAATGTAGGTATATTATTTTTTGTTTTAGAGTTTGTATCTAATTGATTATCAACTAATGACGTGACTATTCCCGTTTCTGTTTCAAGATTCTTTTGAACCATTGATACTTTATTTTAAAGTTTTTATAATTTTTAAAATAACAATAAAAATAAAGTAGAGATATTTTTATTATTACGGCTATGAACACAGATAGTGAAATTTTCCAGTTATAGCTTACAGTTTTCTGAAATTTTAGTTCCTTTATTTCTTTAATATTTTCTTCCTGGTTAATTATAATTTTCTCAAAATTAATATTATTGTTAATTGTGAAGTTAAAATTTTCATTTTGTGGTATTACATACTTATAAATAAATCGCTTAAGGTTACTTCTATAAATATTGTTTTCTATTTGAACTGAACAATCATAATAAGTTAGAAAATAATTACCTTATAATATAATTTCGTTAAAATATTTGTTAAATTAGAATAATTTGTTAAGTTAAAATATTTGTTATCATTAGTTAAAATATTTGGATGAAGTATATTTATTCTTGCTGATGCAATGTTTTCTTGAATATGTTCAACTTATTCTTTATTGAAATCTATTTTAAGCATAAGATTAAAAAATAAAGAGTTCTCAATAATCTCGTTTTCTGTTTTTTGAATTTATATAATTTATCTACAATTTGTTTACGTTCTGATTCTAGAGATAATTTGATAGTTTCTAATGTTTTATTGAAGTTGTTATTAATTTTAATTTGCTGTTTAGCCTTTTCTATTAAGTAATGATTATTTTCTTCGATAATTTTAAGGTGACTTTCAATACTTTGCCTATCTTCGTCATCCACATTTCCGAATAACCATTTAGTTGCAGAGCCTACAAAATGTATAAGTCCTCCTTTAGGTCTATAAGGAATTATTGTTTTTATTTTATTCTAATGAGGTTTTCTAACTTTTGTAATGCAAATGTTTTATTGCTTTCTAATTTTAGAGAAGAAGCTCTTGTTTCTAAATTATCGGCTAACTTTAAAATTTCAGATTGGTACACAATATGAAGGATTATGTCAAAATTACTTACAATTTCTATTTCGTCGACCTTAATTTCGACATATCCCATTTCAGATTTCAATTGTTCCACTATCATTGTTGGTGATGTTATTGGAAGTATCCAAAGAATTGTTATCCAGAGTAGTATTATTTTGATCTGAAAATTTTAATGGTCTTTTAATGTTGTTTTCATGAATATTTTGTAAAGGGTATTTTCGGAATTTCGGTTGTTCTTTATGTCTAAGGCTAGCATAGTTTTTTATAAATCCTAATTGTCTAGTTTCTGTATAATTTTCTCAAGATTTATTTAATTTTGTAATTTTTTTTGTATCCATGTTTTTTATTCTATTTTCAATAATTCTTTTATCTATTTTATTATTTCGTACCTACTTCAAATGGAGTAGCTTTAATTGTCGAGTGATAAGTACAATTGTAATATTGTATGGCTTTAAGAATTTGATCTTTTATTGGGATTTTGTTTGCAATATTCAATACTCTAATTTTTTCTGTTAATGTATTATTCAATCTTTCTATGGCTGCATTTCATGTATGGTTGTTAGGCATTACGAAATGAACTATTATTCCCTCATCTTTGCAAAACTGTTTTATATATATACTTAATTTAACTGTTTTATATTTAATTTTTTAATTTACTCTTCGTTTGTCAAATTCTTTAAATACTTCAATCTTTTGGTTTTCGTGCATTTTATTTATTTATTTTTTTTTCTGATTATATTATATACATATTTTCAAACCCATTGTTGCTATTAATCATTGCCAATTTTAGCTAAATTTTTGCAATGTTCCTGGTCTGCAGTCGAATTTTCTTGCCGTCCAAGGCCACCTCAATTCAGTAAAACCAGCAATATTAGCATTATGTGAGACCCAGATGGTTGGCCAAGACGACAACTTTGTCGTTGACAATTACTCGTTTGTCTCTCATTTTGTGCCTCATAGGGGGGTCGCTCTTTATATTAGAAATGATGTCGCTACAGCGTTCTCCACAAATATAAGAGTTCCAACCAAATGTTCCACTACATTTGGATAAAAATTATTGTTGCTAGGCACGTCATTCATTTATGTTACTTATATAGGTCTCCAAACTCTAGTGAACTGGAGTCTATTTCGGAGATTGAAAATCTCACCAACCAGATTAATAAAATTTTGGAATTAAATCCACAATCTGAAATTGTTGTGGCTAGTGATTTCAATATCTATAGTAGAAACTGGCTCCACTACTCCAATGACAATTCTCCCAGTCAAAACTTAATTGGGAAACACGTTGAGCTTTTCGCTTTATTATTCCATCATACTCCAAAATCCCACTAGAATTCTCGACAGTGTAAACCAGGTTGGTCATCTGTCGGACCTGTTTCTGACTACACATCCTGAGAAATACAAGGTCTCAGTTAGCTCTCCTCTTGGTTGTTCCGACCACTGCTTGATTAATACTAGCTTAGTACTCAGACCAGCCAAAGACCTGTCCCAAAAAAAATAGTATGGCGTTATAGCCATGCTAAGTGGGAAGGTTTAAATGAATTTTTTAAAGCTTTTGATTGGTATTTGTGCTTTAGCAACAGAAATGTTGACTTTGCAACCAATGCGATTAGTGAAATAATTCTTCTAGAGATAAGAGCTTACATACCTCACTCTGTGAAAAGTATTAAAAGGCCATCCAAATCTTGGTTTAATCGCATTTATGTAAATGCAATATCTAAAAAGGAGGAAGTTTTTCAAATCTACAAGAGTGATAGGACTGAAGCTAATAGGGCGAGCTATATCGCGATTTTAAACTGGTGTAGGAGAGTTATCAACAAGCAAAAGTTCTTGCACAACAGACGGTGAGAAGACAACTTTTGCATCTTCCTAAAAATAGCAAATCCTTTTCGAATTTTGCTAAGAGCCTTCACGGTAAAAGTGGCGGTTCTTCGTTTCCGCCTTTGGTTGAAAACAATGACGAAATTGTATCCGATCCCAAAGAAAAAGCAGATTTATTTGTCAAAAATTTCGCCTCCAATTCAACATTGCGCCAGTCAACACAAAGACCATGCATTCTTCCCTAGGTTAACTGCTCCTTAGGTAGAATTTCTTTCAGAACTTGTGCAGTTCTTAAAACTCTTAAAAATTTGGATACAAAAAGTCAGCCGGTCCAGATGGCATTACTGCCACGGTTTTAAAAAATACTTTTTCTACTATTGCGAAACCGTTGCGCAACTTCTTCCATTTATCTCTCTCTTCGGGTAGATATGCTACCCAGTGGAAGACAGCGCACATACATCCCATTCCCAAAAAGGGAGAAAAAACCGATCCCTCAAATTACCGCCCTATTGCTATCACTTCGGTTCTCTCCAAAATGATGGAAAATTTAATAAATAGAAAGCTTCTGAAATATCTACATAATAAAGGATTAATTCATGATCGTCAATATGAGTTCTGAACCCATGGGTCAACAAGTGATCTCATGACATGCCTCTGTGAAAGGCTCAACATCAGCCTCCACCATTCAGGGCAGTCCGATGTTGTCGCTTTGGATATTTCTAAAGCTTTTGACCGAGTTTGACATGACGCTTTAATTGCTAAATGCAAAGCAATAGGCTTCGGTGGTGTATTTGTAAAATGGATTGGAGATTTTCTTTCGAATCGTTCGATTTGTGTCGATGGTTATTCTTCAGACCAATTCAAAATTAATGCTGGTGTCCCTCAAGGATCTGTTCTCTCTCTCGACACTTTTCCTAATATTTATAAACGATCTTTTAAGTATAACGTCCAATCCAATCCATAGTTTTGCAGACGACAGCACGCTCGTGGCTTCTTATGAAGACAACGACAGTCTGCTTCGCTTGAGCTAAATCTCGACTTGTACAAAATTTCTAATTGACGCAAAATCAAGAGAGTCGATTTTAACTCTAAGGAACTCAGTGCTGTTTAGTCTCTCGGAAAAGAAACACTTCAATCCCAACTTTAACTTTTCAAGGGAAAGTTTTGCAGCATGCGGGTGAGCTCAACATCTTGGGCATGGAGCTAAATCAAACATTAATTTGGTCCAATCATATTTTTGGTATAGCTAAAGATGCATCTAGGTGTATGGGTTTTCTGTATCGTTGTAAAGCCTTCTTTTCATCTTCTGATCTTCTTCTGATAAATATCTATAAAACATATATAAGACCAAAGATGGAGTACAATGCACATATTTGGGCAGGAGCCTCCAAAACGGCAATAGGATTTCTCGATAAAGTGCAAAATAGAGCAATTCGTCTAATAAATGATCCCAATGTCACCTCTACGCTCTCTCCACTCGGTCTACGGCGCCTAACAGGAACACTTACCCTATTTTATAGATACCTTATAGGGTTGGGTTCTTGCTCTAACGAGATTGAAACGAGTTTGATGCCTCCTCTCAAAGCATTCCAAAGAGAAAGAAGGAGAGCCTCTGCTGCCCATCCTTATGTAGTTCAAATTCCCAGATGGCGTAATTCGGCTTATGGAAATTCGTTTGTAGTACGAACATCGTGAATGTGGAACCATCTTCCACCTCATGTGTTCCCCAGAATTGGTGATGATTATATTTACAATGTGTAAAGATTCAAGGTGAATATTAACAACTTTGTTCACAATATGCCTGCCAATTTGAAATCTATTTTCATTCCTTAACTCAACTTCCTATGACCAGGTAGTACAGTAGTACTAAAGGTCGTATAAACTATTGTTTGGTCAAAAAAGGGAGGTGGTGTTTAGTGGATTAAAGTCCCACACACACATAGAGGAATGGTGCTCGTTTTCACTCCTCTATAGTGTCTTTAAATGATTGCCACCTACCCTCGCAAAAAAAAAAAAAAAAGAAATACTGTTAAATTCATTGTCACAAACAAGTTTTTTCATTTTTCCTTTTATTGAAATAAACTGTCGAAATTTGCTTGTAATGGTTTGATTATTTCTATCTTTCAGATAAAAACCTATAGCATGTTTGGAAAATTTGTCTATAAAAATAATGAAAGAATGTTTAGAGTTTACATAGATATCAATAGATAGTGGATTATTTCGGTAATTTCAAATTTTCTATTCTATTCTTTCTATTTAATCGGGTTTCTATTGTATTTTCCAGCAGTACAAGTTTCACAGTTATTCACTACTTTATGTATTAGGATTTTTAAGTTTGGGTAAAATATGTTATGCTTGATAATTTCGTAATTGGCTATTATACCAGCATGACCAGATTCTCTTTTATGGAATAAGGATATTTGTTTTAAAGCTTCTTCCTCATTCTCCATATCCTTGGCAAGATAACTGCATTTGACAAATTTTATTTTATTATTGTTAGGATAAATTTTGATAATTTTTAATTGAAATTTATTATAAATATGGTCTTCAAATTCTGAATATATTCCAGTTTTTCCAATGTTAATATATCTTCGGATTATATTACTTACATTGTCAGGAATATCGTTTCTTTCTATGTAAATTCTTCTCTTATTGAAAATTATTTCTAGATCTTTTTCTTTTTGTTCTACTAAGATAATTTGAGTTTTAAAACGATTATCAACCGTTTCTAAAATTGGTATATGTTGTACCAAAATTTCTTCTTAAGAGTGAATGGTTGCTAAAGATTCATTACTATCAACATGAACCGAATTTGTACTTGTAGAGTTATTATCATTTTCAAATAAATTTATTTTGATAGTATTAATATCGATACTACTCTATTCTATTCTATTTCTATTCTATTCTATTTTATTTGTATTAGGTTTTATTCCTTGTGGAGTTAAAACATGTCCTAAATAATCGGTTTCTTTGCAAAGATTTATCTACCTGTATTTTTAACCCTGCTTTTTCTAAGGTTTCAAAAATTTTAGTTATATTAGTAAAGTGCTCTTCCAAAGATATCCTGAAAATCAGTATGTCATTTAAATAGACTACATAAATTTTATTAATAAACTCTCTTAGTACTGAGTTCATTAATCTTTGAAATGTGACGGGAGCATTTTTCCATTCGAATGGCATTCTGGTATACTCAAAATGGCCAAAAGGAGTTGAAAAAGCTATTTTTTACTATCTTCAGACCTAACTAAAATTTGATGCAAGTCTTTAGCTAGGTCGAGAGTTGTGAAATATTGTGACTTTCCCAATTTGTCTAAAATTGCTTCAATATTAGGAATTGGGAATTTGTCACTTATAGTAATTTCAATTTATTTTCGGTAGTCTATCACAATTCTCCATTTCTTTTCGCCTGAATTATCTCTTTTTTTCGGTACAATCCCAAGAGGGCTACTCTAAGGAGAATTGCTTTCCGTGATAATTCCCTGATCTAACATTTCGATTATTTGACGTTCAATTTCTTGTTGATGGATTTTTGGATACTGATAAATATTAGAATAGATTGGGTCATTTTTGGTTATTAATATATCATGCTGAATTTCATGAGTAAAAGATAAGATATCTCCATCTGTAAAAAATAAATTTTTTCAAAATTTTCAACAGTTTATTTCTTTCAATGTTGTTTACATTGCTTAAATCTAATTTGTTTAAAAAATTGTCACTACTAGGTTCTAAGGTATTTATTTTAAAAATGTCAAATAGTATTGTCAATAAAAAGGATTTTGTTGTTTTTAATTTCTATATATTTTTGGTCTAGATTAATTTTACCTTTAAGAGCGACTAAGATGTTTTGTCCTACAATTGCATCATAGTTCCTACCATTTAAGTCTATTACCTTCCATGAAATTCTTCCAAAAGCTTCGAATTCTTTTGCAATTGGGGTGACTATTTCAGTAATTATTTTATTAGTTCCGTTAATAGTGCTAAAATATAAATGTTTTTCCAATTTAGTTTGAACAGAGTTATTCAAAACCTTAGCTTTAATAACACTTGTACTACACTCTACATCTATTAAACATTTAATTTTTTATTATTTACTGTTAAATATATTATTGGTAAGTTTGTTTCCGAGGCTCTTCTTGAAAATGTTCTGTAGTTCCTTGTAAATTTCCAATTTCCATTGAGTCTGGACTATCATTGAAATAATTGCTATCATAAATATGACTGTTTCCCCGAATATTAAAATTTCTATTTCTAAATTGGGAGTTGCGAGAAAGACTGGTTAGTCTACCGCTTTGATTAGAATAAAAGTTGATATTTGTTGTTGATTTGTTGAAAGTTGAGTTGTTGATATTTCTGCTTGGATTAAAAATATTTGATTGTCTAGAACGTTGTGAATTATTAGGATTAAATTTGGGTTTTTCAATTTCTGACAAAATTTTGTTGTCTTTATTAAGATAATCGTCATTGTTATTTTCTCTTCTGAAACTATTATTTGTATTTCTATTTGTAAAAAATTAAAATTTTTTATTTCTATTTGGTTCAGATATCCTGCTAAAATTTTTATATGACATGTTATTTTTATTATTTAATTTTCTGTGATTAAAGTCTATTGTCCTATTGTCATCTAGTAATCTTAGCTTACTAAATTTATTGTAAATATCCAACATACTCATATTTTCTTGAATATGAGCTCTAATAGTACCATCTATTTCTTCTAATAAAATTTCTGTTAATTCCCTATCTACTTTTTCTGACTTAGACATAAGGAATTAAAGATAAGGATAATAGCTTTAAGGATAAGATAAAGAATTTTAATTTATATAATATTTGTATTTTAATTGATAAGTATTGTTTGCAATAACACTTTAAAATATTGTACATATATTATAGTTTTATTTTCTTAATTATTTATATATATATATTTTTTTTCAAAAAAATTTTGTATTTAATTGTTAATTTTATTATATAGCAATATAACTACTATTTTCTTTTTAATATTGTTATTATTTTATTTTCTTCTTGCCAAAATAAATTCCAAAATATATCTACATATGTATACAACACAAATCTTTAATTTTTGCACTGGTTTTTTTTTCTAAGTTAACAATTATGTAGGTATTAGTTTTTAAATTTTATTATTTTGTTTGTTTTTTTATTTTATCTTCGGATAAAAGTTTCTCGATTCGTTCAATTCAATCTTGTGATTGAATTCCGTTTCCGAATGCACCAATTATGTTTTAATTACAAAAAGTAAAATATTTGGTTTTTAGTTTGGTCTTCAGACTGAGTTTTATTTTACAAAATTATACTTATATATACTTAAATTAATATGTTTAAATTAACTTAATGCTAAGATCATCAAAAATAAAGTTGTTTCTAAAATTTATTAATAAAATCAATTAACCAGGAATACTAATTACATTTCCTGTTATTTTAAAAATATAAAAATGCTTAAAAAAAGGTGTATGAGCTACTATATTATGCCAACACAATACCATGCAACATTATATTAAGTTGTGTCAAAGTGATGTATCATGCTACATTATGTCAACACATATGTCATGCTACATTATGCCAACATAATATTATGTAACTCGCCGAATAAATTCAATAACTAAAAGCAATTAAAACAAGGTAGAATGTAAACCAACTGTTTTTAAAAGCGCTCATTTCCAAAACTCAATACAAACTGTTTAGAATTGTGACTTGCACAAAAATTTGTAAATTTCATGTAATAAGAAAAAACGTGAAAATAGGACATTTTTGAAATTTTGAGGGGCCGTAAGTCCGGAATCCTATATAACTAAGAAAATCCGTTACCACTCGTAAAAATATATTATTGAACCTTTAATTTTCATGTCTTGCTGAAGAAAAATTTTTACAGGTGCCTAAATTACAAGTGTCTAAAAATAGGAAATTTTCAATTTTTGAGATAATAACTCTTAAAGAGAGGGTGCTACAAAAATATTTTCTGAGGAAACTTATAATTCTAAAAGTTTCTTGACTCAAAATTGCAGGTTTTCT
This sequence comes from Poecilobothrus nobilitatus, assembly GCA_947095535.1. Lineage (NCBI taxonomy): Eukaryota > Metazoa > Arthropoda > Insecta > Diptera > Dolichopodidae > Poecilobothrus > Poecilobothrus nobilitatus. The sequence goes on from OX352772.1 coordinate 147,894,034, forward strand.
GACTCAAAATTGCAAAGTTATAAAAAATACCTGTCGAATGATGTTTTCAGATTGAAAAAATTTTAAGCAGAACATAAGATATATGCATTTAAAAATAGGGCTTTTTCAAAGTTTGAGGGGCTGTAGCTCCGTAATGGATGAGGCTACACAAAAAAGTTGTTAACCAAAATTATTCTTTTTATAACACCTACCCATGGTTAAAATTTTTTTTCTCTATCTTTAACGGTGTAGAAGTTTTGTAAACAGACGGACGGACGGACAGAGTGAAACTAATAAGCACATTTTTTCAAAAATTTTTTGGAAATTTGCTAAAAAGCGAGATTTTGAAAAAGGGAGATTTAAAAAAGCAGCGAGATTTTGAAAAGTGAAATTTTAAAAAAGCGAGATTTTAAAAGGCGAAATTTTAAAAAAGTGAGATTTTAAAAAGCGAGATTAAAAATGTCCAAATTTTGTACTAGGCCCTTTAAAATATTTTTAATTAAATTTTCATTTTCTAACGGATTTATTTCAATAATTCGTCTATTGTGAAGTGTTATATTCTCTTCAGGACTGTAAGTTAGTATGATTTGTGTTTTATAGTTGTTTACGATATTCTCTTTTATTCCTATGTGGTCTAATTGATTTTCATCTGAAGAATGTATTGTATCATTAGATAATTCTAAATTGGATGCTGTATCATTTTCTTCATTAATTTTCTTTGTATTTTATAATCTGCATAAATAATCAGCTACCTTATTTTCTTTACCGTGCAAATATTCAATCTTATAATTACATTCTTCAAGTTTTAACAGCCACCTTTGATGCTTTTGAGAAAATTATTTTTCTTTGTATTTGTTGTTTAAATATTTAATTGACACATAGTATGTTATGATTTTAAACTTATTACCATATAAATAAGGCCTGAAATAATTATGTATGCAGTACCATACATAATTGCCAAAAACTCTTTATCTCTAGTACAATAATTTTTTTCATGCATGGTTGTTTAGCGTTCTCGAAACATAACATATTGGATGCCCTTGTTGAGACAACACTGCACCTATAGCATGATCACTTGCATCTGTGGTTAGAACAAACGGTTTATCATATTCTGGAATTTTTAAAATTGGATGTGAAGTTATCAAGCTCATTAAGTTTTCAAATGCTGCATATACTGTGGATCATTTATATTAATTTTGTTATCCTTTTTTTAAATATTTAATCATAGGACATGCAAATGGGGCTTTTCTATAAAATGGAGTTGCTCCTAAGAAACCTTTTAATTGTTTTTCGGCTTTTGGGATTTGTAACTCTTGAATATTCGTTATTTTTCCAGGGATAAGTTTTATCCCATCCTTTGTCAAAATATGTCCTAGAAATTCTGTATTTCTTTTATGAAAACTACATTTATCCACTTGAATTTTCAGGTTGTGCTCTTGTAATTTCTTAACTATTTTTGCTAATGAATTCTCGTGTTCTTCTAATGTTGTCGAAAAAATTAATATATCATCAAGATATACAACACAAATTTGATTAATATATTCTCAAAGAATTTCGTTCATCAATCTCTGGAACATTGCTGGTGCATTCTTCAATCCAAATGACATACGTACATATTCATATAGACCTGCTGGAGTAATAAAACCAGTTTTTTCAATATCTTTTTCAGCTACTAATATCTGATGGTAACCTTTGGCTAAATCTAAAGTGGTGAAATATTGGGCTTTTCCCAATTTGTCCAGGAAGGTATCAATATTAGGTAAAGATTAATCGTCAATTGTGACATGATTTAATCCCTATAATCCATTACTATTCTAAATTTTTGTACTCCTGAATTATCTTTTTTTTAGGTACTACAATAATCAGAGAACTATATCGACTTCTACTTTTTCTAATTATGCACTGTTTTTCTATGTTTTCCATTTGATTTCTCACTTCAGTTTCATGTTTAGGTGTTATCCAATTCATACCTAATAATAAGCCACATGACTTCTTTAATTTCATAGCAATCCATTTCATTCTTGCATTTTTACGATATTTAAATTCTGCTGGCCATAAGGTAGCAACAGTTCTATTAGGTATGCATACCTGTCCTTGAATTGTATTGATAGATATTGAAGTTGAATTTATTACACTAAACTTAGAACTATAAACTTTATTTTCGTTTAAAATACTTATTGTTCAGCCAGTATCTAACAAGGCTGAACATTTTTTTCTTCTATTGCTAAAATGGTAAAAATTTTATTTTGATCCGAGGCTAGTTTATAAAACAATTTTCTTCAATTTTATTAGTTTCTTTGTTTTTACTTAAGTTATCTTTGTTTTTACTTAACTTATCTAGTTTGTCTACTTGGATCAACTTCCATTGGTCTAGTTTGTTTACTTTCTTATCTGTCATTATATCTTTTATAATATCGGTGAAACTGAGAAGGTCTATTTCTATTTTGATAAATATTATCGTTTGCTCGGAATCGGAAATTATTATTATTTTTTTTTAAATTCGAATTTGTATTGTTATTAACACCGTTATCTTTAAATCTATTGCTACTTTGACCATTTTTATTCCTAAAATTTTTTTTTTATTATTAGAATTTATTTTTATTATCATTCCTAAAAAAATATTATTCTATTATTCCTATTTGTATTAAAATTTTTATGAGATAAATTGAGATTACTGTCGTCTAAATCTATAAAACTCCTTATTTTATTTCTAATTTCTGTCAAATTATTTTTCGAGATTATTGCATAAGCTACCGTTCCTGAAGCAAGTTCTTTATTTTTCTGAACCAATATTCGAGAAAATATATCAATTATTGTTTGGCTATCATTAACAAAAGGAGCATATTCTGTTACATTTTTTATTAATAATCTTAATTTATTATCTAAATCTTTAATGCTGCTTACTTTTAAAGCTCCAATTTCTCTTGCGATTGTCATCTGCTCTTTTGATACTCTGTAATGATACTCTGTTTTAATTTTGTTTTACAATCATTCCAATTTACTGGAGGGTTGACATTAAGTAAATTTTTTGCGCTTCCTTGGATTTTTATATTGTAAATAATGTTGAAAATCTGGTTCCGCAACATGATCAGCTAAAACTCTGTTGAAGTGTTCTAAAACACTGAATTGATGGAAGATGGTGAAGTACCTGGCTCACCATTTAAAATTGGAATGTATTGAATTTCCTTTTCAATTTTTGATCTCCAATTTCGTGGTTGGTTGTTTTGCTACTAAGCACTGTTAATACGATTAACATTTTCTTCTTCTGCCATGATATTACGATATTGATCAAATAAATTTCTTCTGTGAATTTGACGATCAGTTTTGATTTATATACTTATGTATATATTTAATAAAAAATGTTTTTCTAATATTATTTTTGAACACTTTAATTAGGTTCGTTTTTCATTAGATCTCTTTGCTTTTGATAGAGATCCTACCGACTGCGCCAAATATATTTTTTATAAAAAAAAATAAAGATTATTATTATTAAATAAAACGAAAAACAATTGAAAAAAACTTAAATTTAAACAATAATGAACTTGAACAGTTCAACTATTAATTTAAACAATATTGAACTTGAACAGTTCAAGGTTTTTGTAATTTAAAAACAAGAATAATTTTGATTCAGCATTTTTACATATTTTTTGGAATTTTCCATACGAATATAAAAGTTTCGCGATTAAAAAAAATAAAGAGAAAATCAAAATATACTTTTTTTAACTGGGGTTGTTTTAGGTGGTGAATCTGAAGTTAAATTAGTTGACATTACATTACGAGGTTTATAATAATATAATAATCCGTGCCACCCGAATCCTACGTGTGACGACGTACGCGCGCGTTCGCCTATCCCTCTTCGCCTTTCGCCCTCCGTTTAATTGCTCACAATACGCGTAATAAATATCATACTATATTTAAAATATTAAAATTTTATAATTTAAAATTTTGTTTAAAAAACATATTTTATATGTAGACATATCCTTTCAACCAAAGTATCTAATAGCAGGTTATGAAATTTTGAAAAAAACTGGACTGTGTTCTACATTCGCTCTTGATAATGATTTTGAAAGTATTTTCCAACCTTTTATTTCATACTTTCATTGGATTTCACAGGTACACCCGTTAACGAACGTTGGCTACCATGTTGGCTATTTGGATAATATTAACAGCAGCTCTAAATAGGGATTTTGTTGAAAAGTTAAAACATGTTCTTAGATTTTTCAGCCATGAAATTTTCCCGGGACCTCTTCTTGCATCAATTTTGCCTTGTAAGGTCAAATGAAGTAAGTGATATTTTTCTGGCTGCCTCATTACATGTGCAAAGTAGTTTAATTTTCTCTCTTTCACTGAGTTACAATCTCGAAAGATTTTCCTATTTTCTTCAAAACTTCAATATTTGTTATATTATCAACTCCAAAAATTTTAAGCACTCTTCTGTTGAGTCACATTTCAAAGGCTTCCATTTTATTTGTAATCCTTTTGACATATGTAATCCTTTTGACAGCGTCTACGGTTCTATACTATAAAATAAAATTGACAATGCATAAATATAATACAAAATATATTTTTCATATTGACAAATGCAGATCACGCCTTTATATTCTGGTCTTTATTTCTTGTGAATGATCTTATGCATCGATCGCAAAATCTGCCGTTTGATGTTTAGTCACTCATATATTGTGTTTTCTTTACATTTAGTTCGAATCCATATATTGTTGGATATTAGAACTGTATTGTCAACATACCTTAAATTGTTGATTAGTACGCCGTTACAAGAATACCTTTAGTAACTTCATATTCTTCAGTGCTTTATTTATTATTTCTTCTGAATATAGATTGAATATTACGGATTATAAAATACAGCCTCGTTGGATGCCTCTTTCGATGCTGATATTTTCGGAAATCTCATTTTCAAGTCCTTCATTTGCTTGTTAGTTCCAGTAAAGATTAGCAATCAAACGTAGATCTGTATCATCTATCCCGCTATTTTTAATATTTTTATCATTTTATTGTGTTTTACTCTATCAAACGTTTTTTTCGAAATCTATGAAATATAAATGTTCATTACAATATATGTCACAAAAACCACATTTCCACACGAAAAGCAAATAATTTTTCATTTAAACACTTTATTTAATATTTTTACTTTTTTTTCACATTCTAACAAAAAACAATTTGATTTTAAAGTACCAAAAGAAATTTTTAACCCGAATCGAAAACTGTCACGGCCGCCATCAGAATTAAAACACTTGAATATTGAATTTTAACTCTCTTTTTATAGTTGATAGATGGTGCAGGCATTTAAAAAATAGAATAGCTACGACATGCCTAGTGAAAATTTTTGGATAAACAACAAAAGAAATACGTATATAATTCTCAGCTCACGAAAAAGAACACGGCTAGCACAATGGAATGTTCGTACACTTCGTGAAACATCAAAACTGGTACAACTTGAAAATCAAATAGAAGCTTATAATATTGACTTAATAGGGTTCAGCGGAGCGGAGTAGAAATATTAATCTCGAAGAAAAATAAAAACTCTCTAGAAACATGGAAACCAATGTCGGATAAAGTTATAATGGCTAGATTGAAAATTAAAATTCATCATAAAACACTGGATTTTATAACATAATGGACAGACATGGTAGCGTCACAAGAAAAAAGAAAAGAATGCAACTTAAGCAGCGTAATTGTAGAGTTACAAGAGCGCTACCAATAGAATACAAAAACCTAGCGAAATAAATAGAGAAAGGTGCTAGGAGAGATAAACCTAAATATTTCGACAAACTTGCAACAAATGCGGAAAGAGCTGCTAGCTAAAACAACGCGAGGGAGTTATACTTTCAAACAGCTAAAATTACAAATTGCAGATATACGAAAAACAAATCAAGGCATCCCACTGTTAAACAAAGATGCTCAACTCTAGATATGGAGAGAACATTTCCAGGAAATTAGTAACACCATCAGCATAAGTCCAGAACTAGAACCATCAAATTAAACCACCAAATGTACTCGAGGTCAAAGAGGTCATAATGGCGCTAAAACGAAATAGAACCGCTGGCGAAGATGCACTCCCATCGGAAATACTACAAGCAGATCTGCAGATAGCCGCTAATATACTAGAGCCTCACATCACGAAAGCTTAGAACGAATAGAGTCTTAGAAAAAAGGTTCGATTGTGAAGCTTCCTAAAAAAGAAGTTTTTAAAAAACTGCAATAATTTTAGGGGTAAATCTGTTGAACACCATACATAAAATTATTGCAAACATACTGAATTAAAGAATAGAGATCAAAATAGAGCAATATAGATGAGATGAACGAGCAGGCATTGGATCCCAAATGAGTTGTACAGATCACACCAATATCCTTCGGCTGATTACAGAACAATCTGTAGAATTGGCGCTCTCCATTATATCTCTTGTGGGTTGACTTCAAGAAAGCATTTGACACGATTCAACGCAATACGATATGGAATATTTTGAGAAGAAAAAGAATACCGAAAAACATATACAAATAACAGAAGCTATGTATGAGAATGCAGAATTAGCCGTTCTTCACAGTTGTAAAAAAAGTAAGACATTCACTACTAACACCGAAGTAAGATAAGGATGCTCACTCTAATTAATATTGTTCACCATTGTAATAGACGAGGTCATGGAATAGGCAGGCTCTTCTGGAAAAGGATTAAGATGGAATCACTCCGGAGGCTCGAGGAGCTAGACTATGCATATGACGTAGTTCTGCTACTACATAGTTTCTGTGACATACAACACAAGGAAGATCAAATCTAATCCAAGCAACATACAAAACCAAATGCTAGTAACATACAAAATCGGTCTAGAGATTAACATAGAAAAAACCAAAGCCATGAGAGTTAATTATAACACCAGTACAGAACCCATAACAAAAAATGGAAACATGGTGGAATATGTCGACACCTTCTCCTATTTGGGATACATAAGCACAACAAATGAGGTACAAAAGGGGATGTCGACATCAGCTAGATCTAGAAACAACCTTTGTGAACTAAATTCAATTTGGAAATGCGGACAAATAACAAAAACCAAAATCAGATGTGTAATGTCCACGCTTCTGTATGGTAGTGAAACTTGGATGACTACTTACGACATGAAGCAGAAATTCCAAACATTTGCGAACAAGTGCCAAAGAAGAATACGCAGAATATTCTGGCCAAATACCATCAGCAACAACTAATTGTGGAAATTAACATGCGAAAAAACAATAAGAAACCAAATCAAACGGCGAAAGTGGTAGTGGATAGGCCACACCCTGAGGAAACATCCAGAAAATATAACCAGAATAACCCTAAAATGGAACCCCCAAGGAAGCCGAAGAAAGGGTCGGCTCAATAACATCTAGCGACGATCAATAACGGCCGAACTAGCGAAGAACCAGCAAAGTTGGGAAGACCTAAATATCATTGCTAATAATCGAGACCAATGGATGAGGCAAGTTGATACCCTATGCTCTCAAGAGAAGTAAAAAGCAAAAAACAAAACAGCATGTTTATTATTCTTAGAACGGTAAATGTACTCATATTAGGTTAACAAAAAATGCAAATGAAACAAAAAGATTAACCATCTATTTAGTGCTTATCTTTATATTTAATTTGATAGGGGCAAATCATTAAGCTGTCCACTAGTTATATATATAACATATATACTTTAATATTTTAAATAAAGTTTACAAACTTTGCGGTTAGTATATCAGGTATGTTTTAATTGTAAACTTCCTAAATTTGTTTTAAAATTTATGAAAGTTAAAAAACCTTAAGCTATCAAGTTAAAAGTTTTTAAAAGAAATAAAACAATAAGTGGTGTATTTAATGTCGTGGAAATTGGGTTTATAAATTCAAAAGTAAGTATAAAATGTAAAAATTATCAGCATTTCTCGTTATTTTTTTCTCTATGTAATATAAAATTTGTAATAAAAAGACTAAAATCCTCCTAAAAATATACACGAATTCTGACATTTTAATTGTGAAAATAAAATCAGATCAGAATTGTAAACATAACGAAATTCATATTGAAAGTTTTTAAAAAAATAAATGTATGTTTAATATATGAAACTTGAATTTAATTAAAAGAGTTTATGTTTTCTATTAAATACATTTTTTCTTGGGGTTAAAAAGCGTAAGTAAGCTTAATAAAATTTCAAGTTAAACGCTTTTCTCTAATTTAATTTAACGTTTTTATGATAAATTAAAAAGGTTTGATTTTGAATACATAAAAAATGATTTTTGAAACAGAATGTAAATTTATTTCTATGAATATCTTTTCATTTTAAATAAAAGCTTTCATTTAAATTATATTGTACACGAAAGCTTTGACCATGAAATACAAATTGTAAACGTAATAAAGTTCACTTTTTAAAAGAAATCAAAAAATAAATAAATGTTTTGTTTAAAAATGCATAAATAAATATTTATAACAAAATTAGTCTACCGTATGTAAAAAGTATCAGATTTTCTCGTGATGCATTAGTATTAAAAAAATTGTTGTGAATTAACATTAACGTAATGAATTAGCCAAAAAAATTTTTTTTTATTATTATTTTTTCTTAATTTCAAATTGTTTTAAAAAGCTTTTAAAATTTATGCATTTTAATTGTAAAAGATATTTAAGTATATAATACATACAACAGCATATGTAACTAGTTTGCCTGTTGATTGAACCGCAAATTATTATTACCAAAACGTTAAATTAAATAAGTACTTAAAAGAAAATTATAAAAATGTAAAGTAATAAACTCTTTAATTATTAAAAATGTTGGCATAATACGTAGTTTTAATTAATATTTTAAAATTTAATGTAGAAAACTAAGAGCCGACACTTTTATATGCATAGATGGAAGAGTAAAATAGGGCGCCAGAATTCATGGACGGAAAATATTAATAATTTTAAAACTCATAAATTGATTATCATTTAAAATTATTATATACAGGGTGTTCCTAACTCTTCCTTGAAATGGGCTCTAACGGTGCTTTGAAAATTATGCGTACAAGTTATAAATTTATTTGGATCTTGTAAATCTTTCTTTACTTTTTTAATTAAATAAAAATATTTTTAAAATAATAACACCAGAAAAAATTCTTTTTTAAAAAAAATACAATTTATTACTTTTCTGCTTGATCACCAAAAACTAATTAAATTTTAGAAATTAAATTTTTACATTAATTGAATTATTCTTCCTGCATTTATGCTAACCTGGATACATGTTAACGCGTGAATTTGAATACAAATAATGTTGAACTGGTTTCTCAGAGTAATTTTATAACTGGACAGGTTAATGAATTAAATGAAAAAAATTGCGAAATACAAAATTTATGAATTTGTAATTTGATCAAAAAAAGTTAACTGTTGTTAACTCTTCCCCACTAAAAAGGCTGATGTCCTCATTCGATCTAAAAGGTTGAATTGTATAAAGTTTGCCTGGAAACTGCTTCAATCTGGATTTGTGTTGATTTTGTTGAATATGGCTGTTTCTCATCCCTCACAGTTTTCATTATATCCTGTTCCATAGTTTCTGTTGCTTGCTCGTTATTTGTAGTTGTTTCTGGAGCAACACGCTTCTAGTTTAGTATGTTAGTCATTACGATTTGCATCTTCTTCTTCTGTAACTGATGATGATTAACGCGCATATGACCAACATAAATGTTGTCTTTGGTATGACACCAAACGTACTTAGTATCCGATACATTAGATTCTGTTCGTTCAACAATTTAATAGTATTCGTATTGTTGATATGAAGATCTATGAAGAATTTCAAAGATAGATGTTGTAACTGTTTCTTAATAAATTTCGGTTCTAAAATTGATGGTAGTATTGTGGACTGTTATGATTTCTTTTGATGTGTAGACCTTGTCATTAATTTCTACTGTCGAATTTAATTAAATAAGTTTCATGAATGCTCTTTGTTTCACCATTAATTTTTATAGTCCCATTAAACTGGTTGAGTAGTATTATTTTTTCAGTAACTAATTCTGTAATCGACACATTTTGAGCATTTGTCACGTTGCATGTCGATACGCTTCATTCTAGGATGTCTACGCAAGTAGAACTTGTTATATCTACAATTTCATTTCTATTACATATAATTACTGAATTTATTTACTACCTTTACATTAGAAAAATTTTATGCTTCTTCAGCATGCGAATAGGAAAAATTTTCTTTGTCAAAAATTGATATTAATATTTCTATTTCCGACGTGCAGAGCAATATTGAGTTAGTAATACCTACTTTAGCCCAATGTACGGCATATTTTAAATTAACTATCTCTTCTTTAATAAACTTCAACTTATATTGCCATTTTTGCATGGATTGGTCTTTCAATTCATAGTCCAACTTAATATTATTTAAAACTTGATTAGTAATTTGACTTGATTTGATAGTAATTTGATTAATATTATTAATCCTATCAACGAAATGTTAATTGTTATAAGTTACTTATTATTATTTTCTAAAAAATTGTTCATTTTCCTTTTTATCATGACAAAACTGTGTGATCCGGACTTCCTGCGATCCACTTCTACATAGTTCTTATGGAGTTTAAGGATTTTGGTAACCTTAAAGTCGTCCAGCAGCTCTTCAACTTGTAAAGCCCCGAATTTTAAGTATTTATATAGATGAATTTCCTATATAGCATCTTCCTCCAAGTCGATAATGATATCCTTAGAGTCTCAAAGTTCTAAGTATGGATGAGCCTAAAACTTATTCCTTGCATCTTTCCTTCTTCCAGGGTAATAGATACTGAGCGCGATCCTTAATTGAAAAAGGGGAAAGAGAGAAGAGAAGAAACAATTTTAAAGTTTGTTTGGAAAATGTGAATCGTTATGATTTGATTTCATGATTTGTGAACAGTTCTTCCCGTTTTTGTGACAATAACAGTAATCAGCATGAATCAATATGCTTTTCATATGCATCGACCATGTAATATAGTTTTCATTCAACAGTTTTAATATTAATTTTTATATTATTTTTTTAAATTATTATATTTATTGTAATTAGTTTGTTTTAAACTGAAATAAACAAATAAATAAATACCAGTTTAATGAGACTATAAAAATTAATGGCGAACCAAAGAACATCTAAGGAACTTATTTAATAAAATTCCAAAATTCGACACTAGAATTTAATGACAAGGTCTAAACATCAAAGGAAATCAGAACAGCCCAGAATTCTACCATCAATTTTACAACCAAAATTTATTAAGAAATAGTTACAACAGCATTTATTTTTGAAATTGCTCAAAGATCTTCATATCAATAATACGAATACTACACATATCAATAATACGAATACTATTAAATTATTGAACGAACAGAATCTAATGTCTCGGATACTAAGTACGTTTGGTATCATACCAAGTATAAAATTTATGGTGGTCATATGCGCGTTAATCATAATCAGTTACAGAAGAAGAAGAGGCAAATCGTAATGACTAATAACATACGAATCTAGAAGCGTGTTCCACCAGAAACAACTACAAATAGCAAACAACAGAAGCTATGGAACAGGGTATCACGAAAACTGTGAAAGATGGGAAACAACCTTATTCGTTTTTAGTACAGAGTCAAATCAAACAACCTGTACTGTAACTGCCTGTAACTGATCAGTATATAATTATATGTATATCATCTTAAGGGTTGTTTACAGACGTATCCTTTGGGACTATAATGATTTATATATATCCAACATTTTTTGTTATATTTACCATTACTTAAGCATGTAAGTTAACAACCGTTGTCTTTTTTTGATCAAATTACAAATTCATAAATTTTTTATTTGGCAGTTTTTTTCGTTTCATTAACCTGTCCAGTTATCAAATTGCTCGGAAAAAACAGTTCAATATTATTTCCCAACATTCAATTTCACGCATAAACAACATGTTTCCAGGTCAATATAAATGCAGATAAATACAGGTAAACTTATAACCGGCGCTTGAGCAGGCATCACTTAGAGCATAATATCTGTAGTGAAAAGTGCCTATATTAAAATTAGTGTTAGATTATTAAAAATTAATAAAATTTTTAGAAACAGTTATTGAATAATTAAATATTTTTGAAATAAACTATTTTTATTTTTGTTTTAATGCATTTCTCTGCCTAATAAATGTGGACAAGAGATTACACAGCCTTTCCTGTTGAGGCGTAGGTGCAAATGTTGTAAGGGGCAATAACTCTTACGACATGTGTGGGAATCCAACCCACACTTCCTCGGTGTTTACAGACAAATTACTAAAGTTAAACGGAAAAATAGTGACTAACAATAAACTTGGAATTTCTTTTAAATTCAAAAGAAACAAAGTTAAATCAATACAAATAAACTGAAAGAAAATTGCTGTGTAAAAATACAGAAAAAGAAATAAAGTTCGCCTGAGTCTGGGTGGACGGTTTTTACTTTTAAGCACAATAAGTACTCGTTAGTAGCCATGATCATGTAAGTTAGTTATTCTTCTCTGCTTATAAGGATGTTAAGAAAAAAATAGTGAAATGAATTAAAATTAAAAGAAATCGCTAAAGATAAATTTAACCATAATTTATCAATCAAATTTTTTGTTCTTTTTCATAAATTTAACTATAATTTATGACCAAAGCAATTTAAAAATTTGCAAATTTAAACACAATTTGTAAATTTATTGATCAAACAAAAAATAAATAAAAGAAATATCCCCATCTGTAGGGTGTATTGTCATAAAATTAAATAAATTACAGATAAATAAATAACTGATCAGTATAATTAAAATAAAAAAAAATATTTAAATTAATATTAAAACTATAACAAAAATTTTAATAAACGAAATTAAAAAAATTAAAAATTTATTTACGAGATCAAAATAATTGGATATTGAAACCGCTCAGAATTCACATTAGAAAAATTTAAAATAAACATTTTAATAAATAGAATGATGTGAACTTACCACATAGGAAGCATGCATCCAGATGCAAAAATTAATTCTATTACATTTCGTGTACTCTTTGGTAATATTAACAAATATTTTGCATCCATTATGCATCCACTCGTTCACGGCGACATTATTATTTTGAAAGTTTTATTTCAAAGTATCTAGTAGGATAGTATGTATATATTGTTTTGACATTTGATTAAAAATTTTTTATTTACAAAATACAAAATGTTTAAACCAGAGAAAATTTTTATTTTATGTAAGATAAAGTTTTAATTAATACAAACTAAATATAATTTATTATACACATATAAATTTTTTTTTTCTTTAATATTGACTGCAAACCAGTAGTAACCGTTGCAATTTTTTTTCTTATTATTATATTCATCTTCAAAATATTTCAAAATATTTGACGTTTGCTTTTACGTCTGCATATGACGTTAAAACAATGTTGCATCTTGCAAGCTTCTTATAGAGGATGCAAAAACTTTTACATCTTAAATTAGCGAAACGAAGAGCATGTCATGAATACGATATGTATTTTCAACCAATCAAATGTGTGCATGTATCCCACGTGAACTTACCTTTAATGAAAATCTACCTTTTGAATTTTTTATTTTAAGTTAAATTAAATAATATTTTTAATAAAAATCTACTTTTCGAATTATGTTTTATTTTCTTTAAGTTAGCCTAAATAATACTTTATAAGGGGGCCTCGGTGCCCTAGTGGGTAAAAGTGTATAAAATACGCTTAAAATATAAAAATAAAAGTGTAAACACCAAGGGAGTGTGGGTTCAAATTCCACACATGTCGTTAGAGTAATTCCCTTACGACATGTACAGCCACGCCTGAACAGGAAAGGCTGTGTAATTTCCTTGTTACATTTATTATTACATTTATGTTCCTTGTTACAGGGAAATGCACAAAAAAAAATATTTTTAATAAAGCTTTACCTTTTGATTTTTTTTTTTGTATTTTTAGTTAAATTAAATTATATTGTAAAAACATACTTTTTGATTTTTTAATTTTTAAGTCAAATAATATTCTTAATAAAAATTTACGTTTTGAACAATTTTCAGGTTAAATCAAATATAAATAATTTGAAAAATTATATCTTTTACAGGTTTTAATTTATAAATATATATCAAAATTTTTTTTTAAGAAAATATATTTCTTTTGCTGTAAGTCTTAAATAAATATACTATTTGTTTAAGGAAATTATATCTATTATTGAGCGAGAAATTTAAGTAAAATATTTTTAAGGAATCTGTAATCTGTAATCACGACCTAGAGCAAGCAATAATTTTATTTTCTTTCTTGATATCGTTACAATCAAAAATAATCTTATAATTAAATACAGAGAGAGGGAGCATATTTTTTCAAATCAATAGTAAAATTTTTGGTCATTCTTCTATTTTAATGAAAGTTGATTATTTTTAATTTTGAATTTTAAAAACTTTTTTAATTTAAGAACTTTCAAAGGTTTTATTTTTATTATTTACTAAAATTACTAAATGTTCTTATAATTAATAACATAGTTTATTATTTTGCTGGAAACTTGATTTATAAAATCAATAAAATTAGCGGTTTATAGAATTGACCCGATTTCGAACTGGTAAAATTTTTATAAACTTAGAATATCCTGGTTATTAGGTTTCATTTATTTTTCTAACCTATTTTTTTGATTACAATCTTTTTCGCTTTCTTTTGCTTCGTATATTTCCTATTCTCAGAACTTAATAAAAATGTCGAGAGAAACGCCAATTCCTTTTGTAATGTCATCTACTCTGGAAAACTTAAACCCGAATTTAAGCCCAATAGCATAAAGGGGATGAAAACGTTAGCGAAACAATTGAGGAGATTGATTCAGTATGAGGGAGGGATATGAGGGAGATGATTCAGTATGAAGCAAAGGATATAGTGAAGGAAAATAAGAACACAGTTATTGTCACAAAAAAAAGGAGAATTGTTCACAAATCAAACATCAAATCATAACGTTTCACATTTTCCAAACAAACTTTAAAATTGTTTTTTCTCTTTCTAATTTCCCCCTTTTTCACTTAACTTTTATCATACAAGGTATAGCATTTATGGTGGTCATATGCGCGTTAATCATCATTAGTTATAGAAGAAGAAGAGGCAAATCGTAATGACTAACATACGAATCTAGGAGGGTGTTCCACCAGAAACAATTACAAATAACGAGCAAGCAACAGAAGCTATGGAACAGGGTATAACGCATACTGTGAGAGATGAGAAACAACCATATTCAACAAAATCAACACAAATCCAGATCGAAGCAGTTCCCAGGCAAAATTTATAAAATTCAACCTTTTAGATCGAAAGAGAACTAAATATTTCGCAATTTTTTCATTTACCTGTTCAGTAATCAAATTACTCTGAGTTCAATGTTCTTTCTCAACATTCAAATTCACGCATAAAATCTTATGTCCAGGTCAGCATAAATGCAGGAAAAATAATTCAATTAATGTAAAAATTTAATTTCTAAAATTGAATTAGTTTTTAGGGATCAAGAAGAAAAGTAATTATTTTTTTTTTTTTTAAATAACTTTTTCTGGTGGTGTGAATAAAAAAGTACAGAAATTATTTGTTCTTACTTAAAAAAGTACAGAAATAACTTGTTCTTATAACTTGTTCGCACAATAGTCAAAGCACCTCTCAGAGACGAGCGGGTCTCACAGAAATTCGTTATTTTTATTAAATTTTCATCGTACAAAATTACAAAACAAAATGACAATGAATCTATTCTAAACTTTTGCCGTAAAAACAACAACAAAAACTTACAGTAACGTAACGTAGTGTACAGAAATAATATAAATAATATGAATTATAAGATTAGAATTTAGAACTTACAATTAAATAAATACTAATTAATGTTAAAAATAAATTAAGATAATCAAATGTATTAATAAGTATTTAAAAAATTAAAAAACCCAAGAAAAAATGTTTTTAATAGAAAATGCTCTTTTAATTAAAACGAAGTTTCACCTATTAAAACATACATTTATTTTTTAAAAACTTTCAATATGAATTTTGTTATGTTTACAATTCTGATCTGGCTTTATTTTCACAATTAAAATGTCAGAATTCGTCTATATTTTTAGGAGGATTTTAGTCTTTTTATTTCAAGTTTTATATTACATAGAGAAAAAGCTGATCATTTTTAAAAACTTTGTTTCTTTGAAAAACTTTTAACTTGATAGCTTAAGGTTTTTTAACTTTCATAAATTTTAAAATAAATTTAGAAAGTTTATTATTAAATATATATACCTGATACGCTAAACTAAGCTTGTAAACTTTATTTAAAATATTGTAATAAGTATATATTGTATATATGTAATATATATAACTAGTGAACAGTATAATGATTTGCCCCTATCAAATTAAATATAAAGATAAGCACTATATAGATGGTTAACCTTTTTGTTTCATTTGCATTCTTTTTTAACCTAATATGAGTGCATTTACCGATCTAAGAATAATAAACATACTGTTTTGTTTTGCCTTTTACTTCTCGTAAGAGCATAGGGTATCAACCTGCCTCCTCTATTGGTCCCGGTTATTAGCGATGAGTTTTATCTTTTCCCAAGTTTGGTGATTCTTCGCTAGTTCGGCCGTTATTGATCGTCGCTAGATGTTATTGAGTCGACCCTTTCTTCGGCTTCCTTGGGGGTTCCAGTCTAGAGTTATTCTGGTTATATTTTCTGGATGTTTCCTCAGGATGTGGCCTATCCACTACCACTTTCGGCGTTTGATTTGGTTTCTTATTGTTTTTTCGCCTGTTAATTGCCACAAGCTGATGGCCTGTTAATTCTTGCTGATGGTATTTGGCCAGAATATTCTGCATATTCTTCTTTGGCGCTTGTTCGCAAAAATGTAGAGTTTCTGCTTCATGTAGTAAGTAGTCATTCAAGTTTCACTAGCATACAGAAGCGTAGACATTACACATGCTTTTAATATTCTGATTTTGGTTTTTCTTGTTATTTGGCCGTTTTTCCAAATTGAACTTAGTTCATCAAAGGCGGGTCTGGGTCTTTTGTTATGTTAACTGAAATAGGTACATATTGTTCAATTTTATTAATATTTTAATTATCAATTTAATTTACTTTTTATTATTATTTTATATTTTTTCATTATTAATTGCCCTAACCAGAATTTAAATCTGAGTCAGTTATATCTATATTTTAAAATTTCATTAACCTTTTCGGCAGCTTTTAACAATTTGTTCCAAGGATCATATTCTTGAGGAATGGCTCCAGATTTGCAATGTTTTAATAGGTATTTTTTCTTTTTCAAACTTTAGAAAACTTGTTCTTGTATCTTTTATAAATGAATAATGTTTGGAAATTAACAGCAAGATCCTTTTAAAAAATGCGTATTTTCTTGTAATCTGCGGTATGATTATAATGATATTTAATAATACCAGCTTTCGATTTTTAGTATCGAAATGATTTGTTATTTGTTTTTCACTATTTTTGATATAAAATAGTTTCGATATATTTGTGTTTTTCACTATTTTTGATAAACTTATTAAGTCAAAGAACTCATTATTGAATACTTTTAAAATATTATAGGTAAAACAACCTTTTGGAACTGGCAAGATAAAAAATAGCGAGCCAATCCTGAATTGTAAATACCATGAAATTTTTTTGCCTCTCAATAGCACTGTGCATACTGTCAAGTTACAAATGCGTATGGCCATTTTCTAGAAACTTCTATTCTATTACTTTCAGTTTCTTAGGTTGAAAAATTAAAAGAGGTAGGCATGAAATATTTGTTTTTTGATTTTGTTCGTGACAAGTGTTTGAATTAGAGATACTTCTGTTATTTCAGGTGGAAATTGAGTCAAATATTTATTCAAACAAGTTCAAATCTCGTTGCTTCCTATTTTCCCATCTAATTCAATTCAAAAATAACAGAATTCATCATTTGGTGAAGCAGAATTATATGTGGTTAAATGGAATGTACACAATTTACTGCTATACAACATAGCACTAACATCAGAACGAAAACTAGATTCTTCTCAATCTGTTTGTCTGTCTAAAGCCTTTACTGCATTACATTGGTCTTTCATTTTAAAATGTGCAAAGTAATTTTCATTTTGAGTACCTTTATTTGTTTGACAAATTTAGCACTAGGTTTCTTCTGGTGGAAAAAGCCTAAGTTCTTTGTAATCCTTCATTTAATTTATTTTTTAACACAAAATTAGATGTATTTATGATATAAAATTGTTGTAATTACCGCACCAATTTTATTTTTATTTAATTTAGATTTCTTACCTTCAGTATTCTGTTTTGTGCTGTGAATTTATTTCTATTTATTATAGCGTAATCGGCCAAAACTGGAGCTCCATATGTTAAAATAGGTATAAATATTGTTTTTAGTATTCTTAGTTTATTTTGTAAAAGATCTAGGTATGTAACAGTGTCGCCCATTTTATTTTGATATTATTTATATATGATAGATTGGAAATATAAATTCTAAATATTGTCAAACATATAGCCTTTGTTTTTTTTTTATTTTCCATTGGAAGGAATACTCATATAAAATGTTAAGATACATCTCTAAGTTTAAAGTGATAGTTTGGGGGGAAGAATCGGAAGTGTATATTATAGCAGTATCATCTGCAAATACTGAGGTGGAACGATTTTCTAATAAAGAAATGTCATAGGTGTGGTCATTATATAAAACAGGATTTAGTACGGAACCTTGAGGTAGACGTGTCGGTAAATATCTTAGTTCTGAGTTAATATTATTGATAGAAACGTAAAAATTTCTGGTACTCAAGAAGTTTTGTATTGTATTCATTATATATAGTGGGAAACTAAATATTTTAAGCTTATGTGTTAAAAACCATTGTGCAAGATCGTTTCGAATGCAGCTTCGATATCTACTACAACCATTTCTAAGGATTTACTTTGGCTGTGGTTATTTTTGATAAAAATGTTCACTATAAGAAGGGGATGTTGTGTTCCCCTCTAACACCACTCTCTTGTGTTCCGCTCTAAAACCAAACTGGAGATTTGGAAAAATACTTTTACAGTCCAGAAAGGATACGATTTTATCTTTTATTCATTTCTCTAAGATTTTTGAAAAGGTTTTCAACAAGCTTATAGGTTGATAACTTCCTGGATCATTCGGTGATTTATTTGGCTTTAATATTGGAATTATTTTGGATATTTTTCCATTATCTGGAAAATAGCAAATTTTTAAGCATTTATTGATAACCAGTGTTAAGTAGTTAATAATATTTTTAGAGATCTTTTTATACAAATATTTGTTACAACATCCAAATGATTTGTTCATTTTTAATGATTTAATATTATTATTAATATCAAACTTTTAGATTACCTCTGAATTTTTTAAATAAAAACTGCAGTTGCTTAACAGTGTAATTACTGACTCTACTACGTCCATTGTGTCATTATTGAAAAAGTTATTGCTGTGAAAAGTGAAGTTGACGCTATTTTCTAATTGTTTGCTAATTAGAGTTACCTTTTCAATTTAAAATAAATATATTTTATTTTTAAAACTAAGTACGGAATTACCTGAGTTTTCTTTCTAATAACTTTCATTATTTTGAAGAATTTTTGAGATTTTTTAGTTTACTTTTAACTTTTGGTTGCGAAAGTTAGTAATTTCAATATTAATTATCTCTTTTTTCAGTTTAATTCAGCTTTGTGTGTTAATAAACGTATTCTTATCCATTTTCTTCTGATGTCATTACTTTGTTTAATGCGTCTTATTATAGTATCTATTATATATATTTTTTTAAAATATTATACCATTCTTTTGCACAGATAGGCAACTGTCGAATGATAATTTAATTTAGTTATATAAATCCTAGTTTATTGCAAAATTTATTAAAGCGGGGTTTAAAAGTTATTTTTATTTTTAAACAATTGTTTAGCAGAATAAATTTAAAGTTGTTAATGTTATGGCTACATATAATTATTCTCTTTCTTATTTTTTATGCATAATTATTTGATAACCTTTAACACATTTTCTATATTTTCCGAATTATAGTTCAATAACCATGTTTTAGTTTTATTTACAAATTGTTAAATAATTTTAACTACTTGAATACCTCTAGGTAGTAAATTATAAACATGAAGAAAAAAGTGATGCCTATAATTATATTAGCTATAAAAAGATCTGGTGGCATTCCCGAATATGCAGCTAAGCTTATCTATAATGGGCATATTCTTTCAAGAATAAGGTGTAATATATGTAGTTGGAGCTATTGCTCAAATTTTCATATTAACCAAATTTGTATTTTAATGAACAAAGCGCTTAAAATTCTTTTCAAATTTAATCCCAGAACTAGTACTTATTATCTATATTAAACTATTAATGAATTGGATATAAACCAATTAATCTACTTTGAAAAATGCACATATATTTATAAAATTCTAAATACTAATCTAAATCAAACTTAATTTTAAAAAATAGAGAAAATATTCATAATTGCAATACCAGAAACAAAAAAAAATATTGAAATTCCTAAGGCTAGAACAACAATGAAAGAAAAAAGTTTAAGATGCAGTGCTATTAAAATGTTTAATTCATTACCAATAGAAATTAGAAAATGTTAGAAATTGCAAATATTCAATAGAAAACTTAAAGAACATGTAAAAATTTTTAGAAAATATAGGTTGAAATAAGTAAAAAGTAAGTTAAACCAAAAAAATGTAATTTAAATTTTGTAAATTTTTGTTTATTAGTTAGTAGTTTTAGTTTTAATTTAATTTCTTATACTTAATTTTATATATGTACATTGTAAAATTATCTGAAATTAAAATAAATAAATAAAAACAAAAAAAAAAATGTTTAACTTTTTATAAAGATCTAAATTTTGTTATTGGAAGAATTCTAAATTTAAAAAAAAAAAACTTCAGTATGTGCTAGACGATGCTTTTTATTGATTAATCTCAATGTATGTTTTTGTAAGATAAGCAATTTATTCATTTTATTGAAATAAGTACCTCCCCAACAGGTCAGACCATATTGCAGTTTAGAATGGATACGGGCATAATAAACCACAATACATAGTACCTTGCTTGAGCTGTATAACCTAATAATGTATAATTGTTTAAAGACATTATTAAAATAATTTTTTAGGTAAGAAGTATGTTCATCCCATGAGATTCTCGAATTATATACATCGCTAGATATTTGAAAAAATTTTCACGGTGAACGGTGAAAACAGTCAGAGTGGTAATCAAAATTTATCGAATTATTATGCCGAAATGGGAATTCATTACAAAAACACACTGCTTCATGTGATAAATTGAATTTATTATTTAATTTTAGTCATTGATGTCTTTTTGATAAATAAGATTCAAGCCAGTCGTACGTACAATCTCTGTAACGAGCTTTGAATAATTTTCATTGCAATAATTTGTGGTTTATTAAATCAAACACTTTAGTAATATCTTAAAAAAAAACGCAACAAAATTATTATTATTCAAGCCGCAGTAGATCTCGGAGCAAAATTTAAGACGGGCACTTTTCGTTGATCCACGTTCTAAAAATTCAAATTGACTATCGCTAAAGAAATGTTTAGGGATTTTCCTTAGGGACAAACCTTCTTTTTATTGCTTTTTGAAATATTTTTGAAAAGGTAGATAAATAAATCATCAGACGGTAGTTATTTATATTACTGACCTTGTCAAACGGCGGAATAACTTGAGCAATTTTTAATTTTTCAGGGAATTCACCGGCCAGTTCACTCTTATTAAAAATATCCGCAAGAATGTCAACTATTTCTAGACCAATTTTTTTAATGATAATATTGAACATACTGTCTGAAGTTTTTGAATTAGAATTATCTAAGCTATTAATAATTTTAGCAGTTCAAAAGAGTAGTAGTTTCAAAGAAACTATATTATTATGTAGTTATTGTAAATTAATTTTTGAGAATATTTAGAAAAAATCATTAAAGTGATTCGCTAATATTTCGTTAAAAGTTTATTTATTAAATTCCACTAATTTTTTTGATTTACCTTTTGCCTGCTCAAAATTTCGAATAAAATACTGTCCTTTACACTTACTTGACATTTAATATCAATATACATTTTTTTATAATAATTATTAAGACGAAAATTGTTAGAATATTTTAAAATAAGGTTATGAATATTCTTTTCATTATATTTAAAAGCTCTTCTAGTTTCATCTATGGTTTCAATTCTTTAAATTTATTGAAATTTTTAGAAGGTGTTGTTTTAAATTTTTCAATATAGATTTTAAAGGTATGCAAACTAGTTGAACATTTAATGTTTAAATCTTTTCTTCCACCTTTCTTTCGCAGATTAGCACTCATTTTAAAGACAATTAGTTGATTAATAAAAAAAGATTAAAAGATTGAAAAAAAAAAAATTGACGTCATTCCTCTACAGACAAATAGATGGATTCAATATAGAGCTGTCAAAAACACCATGGATTAAAAATAATATAGAAATATATACATAGGAAAAAATGATTTACCGTCAGAGATAAGACCAAAAGCCATTCTTCTAGAGTAAGGTCAATCCCATGTTTAGAACAGTAGAAAAACATTTGCAACAACACTAGAAGCCTCGGATACACTAATTATCTCCCGGTAACGACCTTCAGCAGGAAAACAATGATACGAATAGGACAATGGAACGACTAAACTCTTCGTGAAGCATCAAGGCTTAGCCAAATCGAAAAAGAAATGACATCTTATAAAATCAACATCCTAGGAGTTAGCGAAATGAGATGGAATAATAGCGGTGGAATTACTACTACCAACGAAAACACCGTGCTATTCTGCGGGGAAGATACAGAAGGAGAAAGCGCAGTAGGTATCTTAATCGGAAAGCAGATCATTAACACCATGGATAGCTGCAAACCAGTGAGTAACCGGACTATTCTAGACCGATTCCGCAGCAAAATGCTCCATATTACTATTGTACAATGTTACGCACCAACAGAAGACGCTGAACCAGAAAAGAAGGAAAAATTTTATACGCAATTAACAACCACGCTGCGGAGAATTTACAAGAAAGACATAGTCATACTAATGGGTGATCAAAACGCAAAAGTAGGATCTGATAACACCGGTTTAAAAAATGTTATAGGAAAACATGGGCTAGGTGTTAAGAACAATAATGGAGACAGATTGATCGAATTGTGCCAAATCTTCGGGCTTGTCATCTGTTGTACCATATTTTTTCGCAAGGACATCCATAAATATACTTAAACCTCTCCCAATGGTCGCACTAGAAACCAAATTGCCCATATTTGAAGAAACAATTGGGTTCGTACAGCCAAAAAGGAAAACATGGATATCAAACGAAACATGGGACCTTATAAATAAGAGAAGAATCCTGAAACAGTTGACAAATACCGATACAGGGAAACAAGAATATAGAACCCTAGCGAAGCAGGTCAAGAAAGCTGCCAGAATAGACAAAAAAAAATTCTTCGACATGATAGCGTCCCAAGCTGAACAACACGCCAACCAGAACAACACGCCAACCAGAACAACATGCGTGAATTGCATCAATTAATAATCCAATTCACAAATTGCAAAGGTAACACTGTACATCATATCAGAGATACAAATGGCGATATATTAACAACTACGGAAGCCCAAACTACAAGATGGAAACAGCACTTCGAAGCAGTTAGCAATAATCAACAATCGACTAACGAAGATACAAACAATGTAGCCCCTAGCAGAAACAGGAACTTGAGAATCTCCATAGAACCCCCAAACATAAATAAGATCAAGGGGACCATCAAAAATATCAAAAGAAACAAGGCTGCAGATATTGATGGCAGCCGAATTGCTACAAGTCGATGTTTAAGCAATAGATGAACTACTTCAGCCGCACAATACATCATTCTGCCTAGAAAAAAGAGCATCAATGGCATCGAAAAGGGGCTTAATTGTGAAACTTCCAAAAAAAAGTTACCTAACATACTGTGACAACTTAGCAGGAATAATACAAGGAAGATCTTAGCAGGTATAAAACAAGGCAGAATACAGGCTAGAAAAGACGATTCGGGATGAACAAGGTGGCTTCCGTCCACACAGGAGTTGTGTTTATCAAGCTAACACCCCCCGAATAATAGTCGAGCGGTCGATTGATTATCGAACACCATTACATATAATCTTCTGCGACTTCAAGAAGGCCTCCGATACAATAAAAAAATATGCAATTTGGGAAGCATTAATAGATAGGGGCACACCAGAAAAAGTAGTCCGCCTCATTTGTGATACTTTTCCACAATTTTGGAAAACCTTACACCTGATCCCGACTCACAAAAAAGGTAATAAAGCATTTTTGCACAATTATAGAGGTATAGCAAATCAGTCGACTATACCCAAATACTTTTAAAAAACTTGTAACTGATAAAATTACACCTATAATAGATCCATATCTTAATAAAAAACAACATGGTTTTAGAAAAGGTCGTTCAACCACCACTAACCTGATGGTTTTCACATCGGATATATTATCTTCTATGGAAGAAGGCCTTAATATATACAAATTTTAATAAAGATTTTGACCGAATATCATGAAATACTAGAAGATAAAGCTAGGTATCAGTGGCTCCATATTAAAATGGATTAAGTCATATGCCACTAAAAGAGCACAATTTGTTAAATATCTAAGCCCATTTGTGTCTACTCTGGGGTACCCCAAGCTAGTCACTTTGAACCATTTTATTGAATGTATATATAAATGATATTTCCTATTTCTTACCAGGCCCTGCCCACATTACCTATGTTGATGATCTTAAAATGTACCATGTAATTAAGAATGATACTGATTGCTGTTTCCTTCAATCGAAATTGAAGTTCTTAGAAAAATTGTGCTCTAACAAGATGCTAGATCCCAACGTTAGTAAGTGCTAAGCTATGATATTACAGATTTGGGAATCATTTTGGATAATAAGCTGAATTATTATCTCCACTATCAATCAATGTTATCAAGGGCTAAAAAAATGCTAGGTTTTATGAAAAGAAGAGCAAAAGAATTTAACAATAACTTTATATTGCTCACTTGTACGCTCAGTCTTTCAATACGGTAGCATTATCTTGAATCCAGCCTTGTCCATTAACAGTACAAGAATTGAATCAATCCAGAAGCATTTCCTCCTCTTTGCTTTAAAACATCTACATAATCCCAGAGACTTTTATAACCTTCCATCATACTGTGAAAGGCTGCAGTTATTCAATTTACTTAGTTTAAATTTCCGTAGAATCTTACTATCTAACGGCTTTACATTTGATGTCTTATCCAATAAGATCAATGCCAATTTTATTAAAGACAAAATAAAAGTCAACAATGATGTCATGCCAACAAGACATACCAAATTCTTAATTGAAACAACACATAGAACTGAATATGGGAAATACGACCCCACAAACAGGTGTTGCATATTATTTAATCAATTCGACAACCTTAAAATGCTTACAAATCGAAAATACACAACATTCTTAAAAGATCGTAAAACATTGACATCATTTTTTTTTTTTTTTGGAACATAATTAACTAACTATAAGCTAGTAATAACAAAATTTAACATAAGTAGTATGTAAAAAAAAAAACATGTAAAAACATTATCTCATTTTACATAATAAATAAAAAAAAAATTTTTTTGTCTTTAATGTACCTATCATCATTAATTTAATTTTAATGAAGTACAAAAAATTGATTGTATTAATTATTCAATTTGTTTTTCTTTCTCAATAGTAAAACTAAGCTAAAGGCTTATTGATTTGAATGATTCATAATTCAAATAATTATATTACATATAATTTTTAAATGTATCTAAAAAAAATAAATTGTATTTTTTTTGTAATTTTAAATCCAATGTACTTTTTTAAATAATGTACTTTTTTTTGCATTGTATTGTATAATAATAATTATAAGTTTAACCTCAAAAATTTTTGTAACGACCTTGGTTTGGTTTTGAAATAAATAAATAATAAATATTAATTTTTCAGACAAGATGAGGAAAACTGGTAGATGATCAAATTGTAAGTTAATTGTAGTTTCAGTTTCATGGAATATGTTTATCACTGATGGTGTACTCCTGTAATTTAGGGTATATAAATTGGTTCTGCTGGAGAGTTGATTTCTGTGTTTGCTCTACGTAAAACTTCTTCGTTTGTAATGTGATCTGTTCACGATATTTTTAGCATTCTTCGGTAGATCCATATTTCGAAAGCTGCGAGTTTGTTGAGTTCCTTTAAATTTAAGGTCCATGTTTCTACACCCTATAGGAGTATAGATCAAACATAGCACTTAACGATTCGTAAGCGAAGGTCCAAGTTCATTTCACGACAACAAAAAAAAAATTTGTGTTTAAGAAATGCATTTCTTGCTGTTTTAATTCGACATCTAATTTCCTTTTCGCAGCTCCAACCCTCATGTAACCAGCTTCCAAGATATTTGTATGTGGAGACTTCTTCTTCAATTGAACGGTTATGTGTTTTAATTATTGCGGTAGTGTAAGGTGTTCTTTTTCTACTTACGATCATTAATTTAGTTTTAGAGATATTTATTTTTCAGTTAAACAATTCGATATGATAGTTGACTTTCTGGACTATATGTTGTAAATCCCTCAGGTTGTTTTTTTATAAGGACTGTATCATCTGCATATCAGATGTTATTTATATATGTGCCATTCACTTTTACACCAACATCTACATCGTTCACTGCTTCCTGAAAAATAGCTTCAGCATAGATGTTAAACAGTAAAGTGGACAGAATACAGCCTTGTCGAACTCTCAAGCGTTGAATATCAGCAGCTTTGTGTCAGCACACTATTTATTTTTACATGGGCTGTTTGTTGCCAATATAAGCTATTTATATACATTATGATATTTTGATCTATGCCAATTCTGTTTAATACCTCCATAAGTTTTTGATGGTTGACCTTATCAAACGCCTTTTCACAATACACAAAACATAAGAAAATATCTTTATCAACATCCCGACAATTCTGCACTAGTATTTGAATTTTAAATAGGGCTTCTCTAGTCCCAGTTCCTTGTTTGAATTTAAATTGCATTCTGCCCATGTGCGACTCACAATTTATGTATATACTATTACGTATATTATGTAGCACTTTCAGGAAGATTTTGACTGCATGGCTCATTGAACTTATCAATCGGTGGTCATCACATTTTTTGGCATTAGTTTTTTTCGGAATGGCGACAAATGTGGACTTTAGCGAATGTTGTGGCAAATTTTTGGCTTTATAAATATTGTTGAAACTTTTTTCGAGCACAATTGAGGTTTTCGTTATTGATCAGTTTAATTACTTCTGACGAAGTCTCGTCTGGTCCTACGGTTATATTATTTTTTTTTGACATAACCGCTTCTTTGATTTCATATTTCGTTATATGCGTTTCGGATGGTTCTGTAGGCGTTTCAATATTCTACACGGGACGAGTAGAATCACTAAACAATTTCGCAATATATTCTTCCCAGGTCTTAGTTTTTTCATTAATTTTAGTAATTCATTAACCGTTTTCATTAAGAAGTGTTGAAGTAAGTGAGTTTTTGTACACCGCTGCTGTTTCTTTCAGCTTTTTGAAGTTATCATGCAGATGTTGCAGTTTTTCAATTTCATAGAATTCCTGTTTTAACCAATTTTCTTTTGCTATTCTTATTTTCGACATTATTTCACGATGAATACGTCTATATTCTGCAGTTTATTCGTTTATCTACTGTCATTCTTTTTTTTCTTTGCCTTATACTTTTTTGTAAAATAGGTTTAGACGTTTCAGTTAGTATAGCTTTTGTATACTCCCAGATGTTATCGTTTTCTTCTATAATGAGACTTAACTGATCATTGATTGCGACAGTCAATTGATTTTTTACTTCATCGTTTTTTAGCTTTCCAATATCGAATTTGGGTTGCTGGTTGCTTATTCTAGCTCTGGATAATTTTATATTTACTTTTGCTAAAAGAAGATTGTGGACAGACGGTGCATCAGCTCCTGGATATGTACAAACTTTTCTTATAGATGAACTGAAGCGTTTGTTGACCAGAATGTAATAAATTTGATTGCGAACAATATCTGCACTGCTGTCCTATGGTGATTTCCAGGTGTACAACCTTCTTGGTGGTAATACTAAATCGTAATACTAAAGCCTTTTTCTTGACGTTTCTGAAACCTAGAGCAAATGGTCCAACCAATGCCTCTATTTATATCAAGCCAGAATACTGAGAGAAAAACTTAAAAAAGGGAGCTTATTTTGTGTATAAATCGTACAAATCGTACTATAAAATAACATACAATAATTCCTATCATATACCAAAATTTTATTAAATAATAATATTTTCATTTATAATTTGCAAGAAAACTAAAAATAATCAGATAAAAAATTGTGTATCCTCACCTTTTCACATTAAACATGAGACTAAATAAGGAATTAAGAAAATGACAAATGTATGAAACTATATTAAAAAAATATGTTTTTTTTTATGTATAGGATAACATACATTGTGTACTAGCACATTGTAAAGCTCTTTAAATTTTTTGAAAGTTTTTAAATTATTGGAAATAAATTATATTAGCTTTATGTTTGTTTTAGTTTTTTAATATTAATAATAGTTAATAATATTAATAATATAAAAAAAATCGTACGTTAACTAATATCTACTCTTTTTTTACTTTTTTTACGACTTTTATTTCCTTGATAATTACATGATTTGATAGTAAATTTTTTTTTTAACAAAGTGATTGGTCAATCTTAAGATCTAAGCAATCTTAAAATTACGTTCACTATGTATTATTTCTGGAATGCACAAAGTATTTGCAGAAAATGCAAACAAATTGAATTTTTAGTTATATTAAAAAATGAAAGCATACTTATTGCAGCTATTACAGAGACCTGGCTAAATAATGATAATATTTTTAGTAGTAATGACTACAGTATTTACAGAAACGACAGAATTTCAGGAAAAGGTGGTGGAGTTGCTTTACTGGTGAATAAAATTATTACTCATTCTACTTTTCCCTTGTTAAGCACTAAAGTGTTCGAAACAATTAGTGTAAACACAAACAATGATGAGTAAAAAATTTATGTAGTGTATTTTAGAGGTGGAAACTTAACAAAAACCAATGCTGGGTATTTTAAACATGATTTAGAAATTTTTAATAAAATTAATGATAACTATCTAATTCTTGGCGAATTCTTAACTCTAGTCATTCAAACTGGAATTGTTTAAAAAATAATTCCTGGGGTAAATTTCTCAATAATAAACTTATAAATAGTAAAATACTCAATCTTATTCCCACCGACTTCCACATAGTACCCACATAGCAACAAACAAAACCCATCAACAATAGATATAGTTTTAGTAATATTTCTTTTAATCCGATCACATTGAACGAAATAAAATTGCATATTCGTTTAACTATGAACAATAAATCTCCAGGAGCTGATGAAATAAAAAAATATTTTACTTAAACATTTTGATAGAAAAGCTCTCATATATATTTTAAAAATTTTCAATGCCTGTCTAAAAATTGGATATTTTCCAGAAGCTTGGAAGACAGCTTCCTCTATTCCTCTACCCAAACCTAATAAAAACAGGGCTGACCCATCTAGCTATAGATCAATTAGTTTTCTTAGTGCTTTAAGTAAAATTTTTGAGAAATGTATAAAAACCAGAATAATTAATTTTACTGATTCTAAAAATTGAATACCTGTAGAACAATTTGGAATTCGTGCCTCACACTCCACTTCGCGCACCACGTATTACGAATTGATAGTATGGTCAGAAAAAACTTGAACTCCAAAAAATCGACTGGAATGATCAAAAAGCTTTTGATTCCATGTGGCAAGAAGGTCTGGTGTATAAAATGAAAAAGTTTAACTTTCCAATTTTTTTAATAAAAATTATTAAGTTTTTATAAAGTAGAAAATTTTTTGTTCGCATTGGGTCTATTAAAAGCGATAATTTTGATATTGTTGCTGGCACTCCCCAAGGGTCTGTACTTTCACCAATTCTTTATAATATTTTTATTTCTGATTTTCCTATGCCTAAGAATTGCAACATCAGCTTATATGATGACGATACAGCCATTTTGTCGTCATCTAAATATGTCAGGACATTGCCTGGAAAAATTGCATTAAATATCTTGGCGTTTTTATGGATAAAAAATTAGTATATAAAGATCATATTGATAAAACAATCATCAAATGCAACAATATTATTAAACTACTATATCCATTAATTCACAGAAAATCCAAATTAAATATCGCTAATAAAATTATTATATTTAAACAAATTTTTCAAAGCGTAATGCTTTACGGCTGCGTAGTATGGGGTAAATGCGTAATTAGTCACATAAAGCGACTCCAAATCAAACAAAATCAAATTTTTAAAATGCTAAACAATTTACCGTTTTATTTTTCAACCAAGACACTTCATGATCTGTCACAAGTTAAATATTTATATGATGTAATTAAAATTTACACCATTAATTTCAGTATTCAATGTAAAAATTCAAATAACGTTCTTATAAAAGAACTAGTTAGTAATATCAGCTCATAGTATGTATGCTTTCAGTTAATTTATTTCAGTCTAAGCATAGTTGTAAGTTATTTTAAGTATTTTAGGTATTAAAAAAAAAAAACACATTATGTTTATAATGTTTATAAAAAAATTAAATTAGAAGGTTTTGATTTGCCATTTTCCTTTTGCTAGATATAATTGAAATAATTATAAGATTAAATGATTAGTTTCACAGCTCAAAGTAAAAAAGGTTCTATAGTTTGTAAAAGATTTCCTGTATCACTATTTAGTAATTTTAATTGTAAAATGATATTATGAATTCGAGGCAAATAAGAAATAAAATAAAAAAATATGTATTATATACATACTTCAAGTCATAAACAAAAATAAAAAAATTCACATATTTCAAAATCACAGATTATTTACAGAAAGAAAAATAATATAAATTAAGCAAAATAAAATAAAACATAATTCAATTTTCTCTTTTAATTAGATAATTTTTGTAATTTAATAATTAATAATTTGAAAAACACTAAAGCATTTAAAAAAATTAAATTTTTTTTATTTTGTAAATGTGGCTATCTTTCTAGAATTTGAAGTATTTCTCAATTTATTATTTAAATTTTTACAAAAATTTATCAACAAAATATTAAAATAAAATAATAATAAAAAACTTTTTTAAAAATAGCTTTTTTGAAAATTACAGAAAAATTCGGAATTAAAAATTTATTTTCTACTTTTTAGTTCAAAAAAAGCAGTTTTTTAAAAGCTTTTTTTATTATTATTTTATTTTATCCTTTTTAGTCATGAAGAATAACTACCTATTAAATTGTATTTTTACCGATCGCATACAATTATGTATAAGATAGGTATTGTTTTCATAAAATCAAAAATTTCAAAAATTTGTACCCGAGATTTTGGCAAATATGCACTACTCCGGTGTGGAGAAGGCTGTAAAATTGTTTTTAGCATGATGTCTGTCTGTGTGTGTATATGTGTGCGGGCATTTCTGTGGGCACGTATACAGCATAAACGACTAAGCGAAATTTTTTGCAATTTCATATTTAAGTTTTGACGTAAATATCTCGGATTAATAAGCTTTTGGAGCAAATCGGACAACCGCAAGTGGTAGTTTACTAGTGTACTTTTTAAGCTTTTTACGAATATTTCGTAACAGAAAAATTTTATGAGAAAAATTATTAAGAAGAAGTTGTTACACAAGTAAAGAGCGACAACTTTGCCATAGAACATTTTTGATCCGACTAACTTTAACTTTTATTTAATTTTTTTTCCAAATTTCATACATAACACTCCATATAAATTTATATGAACAATTTTTTTTGTTTTTTGTTTTATATCTCTAAAAATTTATATACATATGTACCTATGCATACATAACACTCCATATAAATTTATATGAACAATTTTTTTTTGTTTTTTGTTTTATATCGCTAAAAATTTATATACATATGTATCTATGCATATTATTCTTTTGTTGATGACATAAAATTAAAACGGTAAAATTTTTATTAGCAGACTCAATATTATTGTTATGTTTTTTTTGTATTTGTTTTTTATTATTTTTTACTTCTAATATTTTTGAATGAAAAAAAAATCATGTACATTACATAATAATGTAAATGGATGTACATATGTATGAATGAATGCTCATATATTTTTACGATTTCATTGCTTATTATTGTTATTGAATAAAAAAAATGTTGTTAAATTATTAGAAGTTATTTCGCTTTGATATAAATTATTATGTAAATAATCTATAAATTTTGGCATTGGACTTTTCGTGTAGTGACGGTCGGTCTTGTGGTGGAGACAGCTGATTTTTTTTTTTTTTTTTAGTTTTTAAATAATACGTGTAGGAATGTGTATATTATGTATAAGTTACATACTATAGTAACATATCTTCTAACAATAAACATCATAAATTAACAAAGTATAAACTTATTTTAAAAATTTTTTTTATTAATCTAATAAGATATAACCATATATGTCAATCGGACAAATGATTTTCAAGTTATAGCTCTTTTAATCAAATTTCTTCGATTCCATAATTTAGTATGTAGATACATTGATAAGATACTGTATTTCCGTACCTATAACAATATACGTTTTTTTTTCTAAACTGATTTCTGTAAATTAATTATGTAATGTACGATAGCATTATTAACAATTTATCATTTGAAAAAATAAATATAACTTTTGTTATTCTTTTTGTTTTTTTGTTATCATCTTCTCATTTCTGCTTTAATTTTCATCATTATTTGTTAATAGGATGTGCATGTAGGTACATAGTACATACTTGTACATGTTTACATATTTGTTAGTTATAAACATTCAGTTCAGGCAAATAACATATTTTTTGTCTTGGTTGCAAATTTGAAAATTAAAATGCAACGTAGAAAATTCAAATATTTATGTATCTTTAAAAGAAAAAATTAATTTAATTATGGTTTGTGCAATTTTCTTTAAGTCCCTATTACTCGAATTCTCTTTAACCCGAATCAATTAATTCTTTAACTAGAAAAATATTGACCATGAATATTGAAAAAAGAAAAAAGGAACAAAAACAAAATTTCGGTATTTTGTTTGCTACATTACAGAATTCATTACAGACATTTTAAAGTAAAAGAATAAAATTATTTATACGGAATGAGAATTTGCTTAAAAAAAAGAATATAAACGAAATATTATTGCTAAATGCTAATTGCAATCGTATTATAACATCATACAATTATACAATCGTATTTTATTTTGTATCTTCTGCATTGAGTTTAGATCTTTGATGTACGTGTTTCCCCATATCTATATTGCGTACGTTATCGTGCTATGGAACATACTATAATATAGGGATCTTTTCATATTTTGTGGTATCCTGTTGTTAATTAATTTGAAAATACCTGCCATTTTTCTTGCTTTTTTTAACTGTTCATTTATTTGCAAATTCCAACTCAAATTATTATCTATTATAACACCTAGGTATTTGTATGCAGCAACTTCCTCCAGTTTGTAATTGTTGTAATCAATACTAATATTTTTGTTTAGTTTGTTCTTAAATATTACATATTTCGTTTTCTTTTTATTCACAGTTAATTTATGCCTGCTCATCCAAGCATTAGTATTTAATAAATCTTCATTTATAGCATTTTCCAAGCATACAGATGACTTATCACTATAAACCATTGCCAGATCATCTGCATACATAAAAGGTTTACCATTTAATTTCATACTAAAGAAGTCACTTATATAACAAGAGAACAGTGTCGGACCTAAAGAACTACCCTGTATTACCCCATAAGATATCTTGTTCAGATCACTTTTTATTTTTCCACACTCAGTGAACTGCATCCTATTTGAAAGATAATTTTTGAACCACATGTATTCCTTACCTTTGACCCCGTATTCATATAGTATTCTCAACAGTATAGTTCTGTCAACAGAATCAAAAGCTTTTTGCAAGTCAAAGAAAACAGTAACAACTTGCTTTTTATCACCAATACCTAATTGTATTTCAGTAACTATGTCAAATAATGCGCCTTCTGTGCTAGAGTTCCTTTTAAACCCATATTGTTTAGTACTAGTTAATTTTTCATTTTCTAGATAGCTAACAAGTTGCTCATTAACATAAGTTTCGATGATTTTGCTGAATATTGATGAAATAGATATTGGTCTAAAATTGTTGATATCATTGGTATCACCTGAGTTCTTATAAATAGGAATAACTCTGCTTATTTTCATGATGTCAGGCAGTTCGGCATGATGAAGTGATAGGTTTATTAAACATTTAATTGGATCAGCTAGTTCCTCCTTACAGAACTTGATTATATTAGGTGGAATTTCATCTGCACTTGATGAAGTAACGTTTGTAAGTTTATTTATTAATTTTAAAGTACTGCTTATACCTATTGATTTAAATTTAAACTGACTGTCAGTTCTAGCTTTTGGAAAATAAACGATACTAAATTTTTTCGCCATTTGCTCACCAATATTACAGTAAAATAAATTGAAATTATTAATTTTTTCCAGTTTTTCTTCATTATTAAGTGCAAAATCTGAATAGAATTCATTATTATACGTTTTTGGTCCATTAATTATTTCTTTTATATATTTGTTTGCTTTTGCAATTTGCAATTGTTCGCAATTTGTTTTGCTTTTTTGCTTAATTTAATTTCATTGATAACAGCGCCATTTAATTCATTTTTGATAAGATTGTAATTTATGTTTTTAATCAGCTGATTTTCCATATTTTTTTATATACATTTATTACATTATTTAATTCAATTATCATACCCATATGATCTGATATGTCATTATGAAACAGTGAAATATATAGATTTAAATTAGGATTATTAACAAGAACATGACCTAAACAAGTATTCGAATCTGGTCTTGTAATTTCCTTATTACAAAAATAAAATGAATTAGTTTCAACAATGGTTTTGTAAGTTTTAATATTATTATTGGTTTTGTTTTTAATATTGAAATTAAAATCACGAATTATTAATGAATTTTTATTTTTTAGACTTTCCAGAAGTGACTCGAATTTATCAAAAAACTTATTGATATTATTTATTGTATTTTCTGGAGGCCTGTAACCCGCTGATATTGTACAAATTGTGTTATTTACATTTACTTTTACACTAACAATACGGTTGTACTCATAGAGTAAATATCATGTATTGAATATTTCAAAGAATTGTGTATGAAATCCCAACACCTCCTCCAGTTCTATTTTGGCGACACGAGAACACTTTTGAATATTCTTTGATATTAATTATATCGAAGTCTATATCTACAATCCAGGTTTTGGTAATAGCAATTAAATGAACAGTATAATTAGTAGAATCTAGCAAATAAGTGATATGATTTAATTTATGTTTCAAACTTCTAGCATTTAAATAAAGAATTTTTATTGAATTTATATCTTTTATAGTTATTTCATTTATATTATACAAATTAGTTTTAACATGGGTGTTAATAGGCATATCAAATGAAACTTCAGTTGACATTCAAATTACTATCTTGTAGAACTTTTATGATTTTTGAAGTTGATGTTTTTCTTATAAATATTTTGCCATTTTTAACCCATGCAAACTCTATTACTTTATCTCTTTTTAAGTCCCTAGCTTTTTTAAATAATATACTAAAATATTTTGTAAGCTTTTCATTGATAAAAATAGAATTATTTTTCTGTGAACTTCATTTAGTAAATATATCCATTTTCAATCGCCTGTTTTTTACAGCATTCATTAATTTTTTTTTCATTTCTTTCTCAACAAATTTAACTATTATATTTTCTGGCTCACCTGATTTATAGAATTTTTTTCCAACTTTATAGATATGACGAACATCTTTGGATTCCAAGGCTATTCCAACATTTCCTGAAATTTGTTTGATAAGTGAAGCAAGATCTTCTTCAGGAATATCAATTGCTAAACCACATATCTCGATCTGCTTATCTAGCTGAGATTGTTTTATTTTTTCCACTTCGATTCTGTTGTATATAACATCCTCCTTAAGCTGGATATTCTCATTGCGTAATCTTATGTTTTCTTCAATCAATGTATCCATATACTCTTTTATGTCTCTAAATTCATTTTGTAGTGATTTAATATCGGAACCTTGAGATGCTTGGTTATTTATGATGACTTCAAGTTTGCTGTGAGTTGTTAGATAGTCAGTTGCAGCTTCTGGTATTTTATTTTTGCCCTCATTAGATGGTGTACTCATTATAGTGGAAGTTAATTTTCTTTTTTGGCGTTTCAATTTGCATTGCTGACAAAACCAAATTTTTCCCACATTCTGTGAATATTCACGGATGACTTCAATATCCAATTATAATCAGTGGCTACAGAACCACTTTTTACAGTCTCCATCACATTGGAGTCCATTATTTGTTCTTAAATAATTCTAACTTGTTGTACAAAATATGTTAGGATCTCGATCATATTTATCTGTTTCCTATTCTTTTTTAGTACGTATTTTTTTATTGTTTTCCACATATTCTTTGCATCATTCTTCTTCTCGTTAATTTTATTCTTTTATGTATTTTATTCTCTTATATACTTATCCCTGTAATTTCTACACGAGTTTTTATATTTACTTCTAGCGCCTTTATAATCATTCCATTTATTAATATTGTATGTTGACAAGGAATAAATATTATACAATTTAATTTTGTTTGTTTTTAGTCTATGTAATTCATCATTAAACCATTCTACTCTATTATTTTCAATTTTCACCGTTTTTCTCAATTTTTATCCTTATTCAATAATTTCGCTAAATTTTTTACTACTATCATCTAAATCATTTAAGTTAACTAAATTTTCAAAATTATTTTCAACCAATTCTTCTATGAATAATTCTTTATTAAATTTAATGAATGAGACCAAACTCTGCTTTTCGAATTACGTTTTTTCTTCCACATATTTTGATATCTATAGCCTCAATATCAGATATTTTACAATTCTTGTTCATATTAACAATGGCATCAGTGAAATACTCGACTAATACATAATGTATAATTGTTTTAGTATCTTTTGTATTCTCGTTTAGATACTCTTTTACAAATTGTTTCAAACCAAAATCTTCTATAACCGTATCAATTTTAACTTTTTCATTACTTACAAGTGTGTAGTATATGTTGAAATACCCACACTTTATACAATTTTCTTCAATCTTAAAATCTCAATCTTATTTGTAATTTTTTCAAGAAAATCTCTTTAAATACTTACAAATTCATTTACTGCCATCTTTGGGGATCTGTACAAAGCAATAATATTCCACTTGGTATTTTATTTTAAACATTACAATCCACATTTTATTATATATTGAAATGCACTTAATCTGGTTACATTCAATATTTTCATTGATATAAACTGTGACTCATCCTTTATGTCTTGAATTGGAATAGACTTGATATATGTTGTACTCGTCCAAACTGATTTCACTGTTTTCTATTTCTTCGGTAATGTGGGTTTCAGTCAATATTATAAAATCATATTTATTTTTGTAATTATTTCTTTTAATTTAGCAAAATTTCCTGAAAGACATTGTACATGTATATTATATCATATTTCTTATATATATCAATTAACTATTCATCACTTTAATTCTTATTTTTTTTTTTCATTAATAAAAAAATCTTTTGAAAGAAATATTTTCTAGTTAATGTTGGGTATATTTCATCATTTACTTTATGATTTACATCAAGACTCAATTTATATTTATTATTTGCTCTCACAAATTAACACATTTCCAATCACTTGTTTTACAATCCTTCATTTTATGTTCACCTCCACATCTCAGACAATTTTCGGTTTTAGCAATACAGTTTTGAGATTTATGGTTGTATCGTAAGTATTTATTACATTTTCTATCATCATAATTCTCATAGATATGTGCAAAATATATCCCATCCTATTTTTATTCTACATGTCTTTAAAATTGTTATAGTCTTCAAAATATTCAATTCGACAATCGCATTAAATGATACTTCTGCAGAATGAAAACTTGACTTTTTTTTTTGTTTTACTTACTCTAACAATTTTTATTTCATCCCTAAATGAGATATAATTTTGAGCTACTTCATTATTCATCCGAAGTAAAAACTACCAATATTTTAGAATTTCTATTTTTTGGTGTTATATTATTTTAATAGCTTTATATTATAACAGCTTTATAATTATCTTTTAAGTTATTTTCAGCTACAGTCCCGTCGCTTTTATTCAATATTCCCGTTTACTGGGTCAAATTGACGTTTCAATTGCATTTTAGTTGCGTCAGCTGTTTGTATTTTTTTAGGTTTTACTATTACTATTGGACCTTTCATTACCAATTCAACAAGTTTGTTTTTTTTTTCAATTTTGCTATTATTGTTTAAGTTAAATTCTTTAAAACTTTTCTCACCTTGTATTTTGCAGTCTTCTGTCATTTTACTTATTTTACTAAGTTCAACTACACTTTCATAATATGAACCTTTATTTAATTTTATTATTGAGTTACTCTTTATTGCTTTCATTAATTAGCTTAGTATTAGTTATAGTGCTTTTCTTTATTAGCATGTTTGAAAATTATAATTGAAGTTGTTACTAATATCAAAACCTTAAGCCATTTCAGTTCATGAATGTTTGTCTTTAGAGTAGCATCGTCTCTTAAAATTCATGTATGATTCTTTACATGGATATTAAGTCTTTATAATAATGTTCGCCTTTACAGTTAACGCATCAATGCTATGCTTTATCAACAAAGTTCGTTGTTGCATGATTTTCGGAGCAATAGGCACATAAAGCTTGGATATTACAGTGCTTAGATCAGTGCCCAAATAGTTCACAATAGCATCACTGTGCAGGCTTGCTAGTGTGTTTAATTTTGTATGCAAACACCTAACCTTGGTGTGATCAATATACTAGTATTGTTGTTTCAATTGTTGTAGTATGATAGTTTTACTTGCAAATTATACCACGTAAATTACTGTTTTAAGAACAAATTTAGTTGATTTTCCAATTGTTTTTGCTTCCGTGCATTGTAAGCCAACGTTAGTTAAAATGATTTTGACTTGATCATTAGACATTTTTTCTAACACTAACAGCTTTTCACGGTTAGTGTCTTTTGAATTATATGAAAAATATTCATGTTTGCTTTCTGTTAATAGGGTACGTTTTTTATTATAAACATCAAAAGTTTTCAAAAAATATTTTATACCAATTGATATAGTTTTTATGTAATAGAACGGTTACATAAATAGTTAACAATTTTTTTTTTTTCTAAAAAGTCATCGTTAGAATTCGTTTGCTCTTTTCTTTTTGATTATTTTCAACATTTGTATTTTTATCAGACATATCTGTATCTTTATCTGTAATAAATTGTTTGCAACGGCAAGAAACAATTATTATTTTTATTTATAATATTACCTTTCACATTATTTACAGTGCAATGCATTTTAGGATGTTTTGATCATTTTTAAGCAATGCATTTTAGGATGTTTTGATCAAGTAAAAGCATTCTTTTAATCACCAATTTAAGCTAAAATTAATTTTAATTAATTAAACGAGGAAGTACAGTTGCGTTTGTCAACTCTTAAATTCCCATACGAACCCGTTTAGTATGTTCATATAGGCATTCATTCATCAGTGACACATACGATATGTAAATAAACATGATTTATAAGTATGTATACCAATATCATATAAATACAAATTTTTCAAGCAACCGTTAATTTTTTATTTATTCAAATTTTTTTGTACTATGCATTATCATTCTCAACAATGTTAAATTATCGATTAAAATTGATTAAAATCAAGTTACATTTTTGTCCATTTTAAGGTAACCCTATATTATTAAAAAAAGTTACTAACAGAAATAAAAGTATAATGTTGGAGCTTTAATTTTTATGTTTTACTTCCAAAAAATTTTATAGGTGTTCAAGTTACACATCTTCAAAAATTAAGAATTTTCAGGTTTGACCCCTTACAGCTTCTAAACGGGGGGCGATAGAAAAAAATTTTTTGAAATTACTTATACTTATTTTAATAAGATCTAACTTCTGTCAAATTCAATTTCAAGTTTCTAACTTAAACTGTTTAGAAGGGTTAAAGAATTTTACAATAATTCAGTTTCGCATAACGGTAAATTAAGACACGGTGTATATTTTGGCACACGTATACATTTATCACATGACACAAGTATATATTTATTATATACATACATATTTGTAAAGATCATAACTGTAGCTATAGTTTGGAATTCAGATTGAAGATATTCCTTATAAAACTTGTGTTATAACTATTTAAATATAGAGCTTTTTCGAAATGGAAGGGGGGGAGTAGGGGGTTGTAGTTCCGTAACGGCGGTGGTGGATCGAGGTGTAAAATATTGGGTGGGTTAGTTGGCCCAAGCGTTATAAAAAAGTGTGTAGGTTTCCACTTCACTCTGAGGAACTACACCCAAAGCGTTACATGTGTATGTACATATTATCCACTGTAAGCAAGTGTATACGTATTTGATAAAGTTTATTTTTTACGTTACAATTTACAAATTTAATTTCTTAATATGATTTTTTTTTATTAAAAAAGGTGAAGTAATTAAAAACATGTTCAAAAATAAGTTTCTGCCTAGTAGCGGATCAAAACTAGCACTAATAGTAAGAATTTTGAAAGGTAAAACAGAGAATTTGTCTTGAATTGATATCAATGTTAATTCAGACAACTTAAATAACGAAGGCTGTACTTTGAATTCTCCAATTATTAATGTAACGGACAAATAATGTGAACTAAATCAACGGGAACAAAGGTTGGTTGTCAAAGAACAACAATTAATTTCTCTGGGTGTAACTACCGGTAGGGCTTTGAAACTCGGATGGCGGAAAAGCATTGAACTTTTTCCAGATTTCGATCCAGATGACAAAAGCAGTCTCACATTGGATTGATCAATTTGAAAACTGGATTTGATTAGCCTGACGAATTAGTATTAAATGCGTGGTGTTTAAAATAAAAGGGACCGCTAAACTCTGGTTTGATTCCCCTCAAAAAATCATAGTAGTTGGTATTTACTATTATTGTATTACCTTTACTTATTATTATATTTCATTTTTATTATTATCTTGTTTTTTAATCTATATCATTCAGAACCAAAATAAACATATATTATAGTTTTTTTTTTTCGTATTAAAATTACAAACAAAAAATAATTTTACTTATTATTATTTTCTTTATTTTTTAATCTACACCTACCGAAGCATTCAGAACCAAAATAAACATGTATTATGGCTTTTTTTTTTGTTTCCTTATTAAAATTACAAACAAACAATATTATTACTTCTCATATTTACGCTATGCCTTTATTTCATCCACTTCTGCATTAGTTAACATGGGACATTCACCCGTTATTTTGGTGAAGAGTTAAAAATGCATTTTGAAGCTAAGCAAAATGAAGCAAGTTACCATTCAGTAATGCAAAGAATAAAACAACAGACAAATGAGGCAACCCAGCATTATATTGATAATAAACCAGATAGGTTAAAATCCTAAGTTTAGTGAACCGGTTATAATTCGTTATATTAATAAAGGACTGGAAAATACTAAACTGCAAAATTTATTAAAAATAAGTAGCTATAAATCTATTATTTTTACTATTGCTATATTATGTTACTATTTTTACTATAATCAGGATTATTTTTTTACTATTGTTAACACTTCGATAATTTTTCTTTTTTAGATAACAAAGTATATTACTTTCTTTTTTAGATAACAAAGTATAAATAGAGAAAAACCGAACATTGCAAACACAACGCAATGCATGCATCACATTTTAAGATGCAATATATGCAAAAGAGAGTAACAAAATAATATAAAATGTTATTTATGTAACAAATGTGGATACATATATGGCGAGAAATTGTAAATCAACAAAGGCAGTTAATTTTACAAAAAAAAATGAATCAATTTATCAAGCATATATACGTATATGTATGTATAATATATGTTTATTTTGGTTTATATATGTTTATTTATTTATTTATTTATATGTTTATAATATATATAAATTTTTTTTTTTTGAGAATGAATTAAAGAAAATGAAAACTAAAACTAAGTAAATATGTAATGCATTACAAAAAGAAAAGGATAATTAATTTAATTTAAGTAAAATAAAACGTTAACGTTAATAGAAGAAAAGACGTGATGATAAAATACAACAAAGACGAATAAACTTTTAATTATGGATTTTGGCATCGTCCTTTTTAATAGTACTAGATATTACGAATTTTGGTATCGTCCTTTCCAATAATAGTAGGATTTAAGGATTTTGGTATCCTCCTTTCTAATAATACTAGATATTGTGGGTACACGAATCATTTGGGAAGAATTATCAATCAAGAAAGCGGAATGTGACAGCTTCTTTTTTCGATATATGAAAATATTGATTAGTTTTAAGAAAACCGGCAACATTGGTTTTTTTTGTTTTTTTTCTTGCCACCTCTATAAGAAACGTAGGGCATCCACTAAGTTATTTATTATTCATATTTGACTAAGTTTCAGTTTCTGAAATTATTAATTTCCCTAAGCCGTGAATTACTCAGCTATAGCTATTGTACAAGACTATGGAACGTTTCTTTTTGTAGCTTCTAAAGCGCCTATTGTTTCTGGTTTAGCAGCACAAATCAATGACTTCACATAACTCCTTTTTGGAGGCCAATTAATTGGACTATTTCTCGAAAAAATGTTATCAACAAATCTTTCTTTCAATGAATCAATTGTTGCGGTAACAGTATGAGGTGTAGAACCATCTCGTTGAAAACAAAAATTTTTTGTGTCGATACCATTCAAATTTTAAAACAAAAAATCACTGATCATTGATCTGTAACGAGCATCATTCACTGTAGCATTAGGTTCAGCAACGCTTTTAAAGAAATATAAACCGATGATGCCTCCGGAGTGTAAACCACACCATACATTTGCACGATACATATTTCAGGATACAATGAAACCTGCTGAATTTCTTGAGGATTGTTTTCGCTCCACATGCCGCAATTTTGCTTGTTTACGTAGTAGTTCAACCAAAAATGAGCTTCACCATCCCTGATAATACCAAATTTCCCAATTCCAATTTCCCCAATCATCGTTCCCATATGACTATCCCCAAAACCGAGCTGTTCATTTGTATTAAAGGTCCCATCCTAAAGTTTGGCTTTAAAATAGAGGTGGTCTTGGTTGGTCCAACACCAACACTTGGTTTTAATCCCCATTTTTTATCTAACATTTTCCTAGAACAATATAGGGCTACACAGTCTTTTTTGGCTCTTTTTTTGGTATTGAGCCTCCACTTTAGTTTCGGGTCAAGTAAAACTCCTAGGTATTTATCATTTGGGGCTAAATTCATATATACACCATTCATTCTAGGATTGGTGAATTCCGGGATGTTTGTCCTGTTGGTGAATAGCTTTAGATCTGTTTTGTCCGAGTTGGCGGAGAGGCCACATCCATTGGCCCATCTACTAACTTTTCTCAAAGTTCTCTCCATAATTACATTAATTATATCAAGAAACTTTCCAGACACTAATACTGCTAGATCATTTGCATATACAATGTCTTTGATTCCCTTCCCTTGAAGTTATATAAGTATTCCATTCATTACTGGAAGCCACAGTAGTGATGATAGCACCTCACCATGGAGTGTGCTTCTACTTAGTCTTCTAGTAATTTTATGATTATCCAATTCCGACTGGATCATTCTTGATTGCAACATATTAACAAACAACTGACGAAGACCAGTTTCTGCCCCTAAATCTTGCAGTGAATTCTGTATGGCCGTTACATGCACATTATATAAGACACCTTCTATGTCTAGAATAGCAGCCAATGTATATTCCTTGTACTTTATCGATTGTTCCACGTCCCGCACTATTTCACTTAGTGCAGTCGCGGTTGACTTGCCCTTATAATAGGCACTCTCTAGTACTCTTCTAAGTTCGAACTGGAGTGTTCTTTCGAGAGTTTTCAATAAAAAGTATGATTGACTGATCGGCCTAAATTCGTTAGCGGTTTCGTGCCCTCTTTTACCAGATTTTGGTATAAAGATCACGTTTACCCGCCT
This sequence comes from Poecilobothrus nobilitatus, assembly GCA_947095535.1. Lineage (NCBI taxonomy): Eukaryota > Metazoa > Arthropoda > Insecta > Diptera > Dolichopodidae > Poecilobothrus > Poecilobothrus nobilitatus. Next base: position 147,938,082 of record OX352772.1, read on the forward strand.
CCATTGCAGGGGAATATAACCCCTGTAGAAAACAGCTTAGTAATTAATGGAACTAGAAGCCTTCTACGATCTGAAATAAGGTCTAAACTTGTAGATTTGTATGGAGCGAAGTGACCAATTGCCCAAGGAACCATGTCCCTCCTTATGACTGAGTTAACCCATTTGCCAGGACCACGTTGGACTTTCCTGTTAACCGATTGGTTGATCACATGGATTTTCTCAATGAACTCTGGAAAATGGGTATGCGCTAAAAAGATCTAGGGTTTCAGCAGCTGAATCAGTCGATGTCCCTTCCACATTTCTTAGGAAAGAGGGATTGTAGTGTTCTCTAGATAAGCTCTCTAGATAAGTCTGGCTGAGTCTGTTCTGCTTTGATTTGATTTACAGATATCCTTCCATGATTGGGTTTTAGCCAATCGGATTGCTTTCTTGTATTCCCTAAGTTGGTCCTTATGGAGTTGTGACTTATTCTGCTTGTAACAGATATTGTGGGCGTCCCTAGTCTCCTTTTTTAGATTACTTATGCTCTCATTGCACAAGACCAGGTATGCTTTTTTGTTACGCTTAATAAGACATGCCACTTTTCTGGCTACTATCTTGAATTTCCACCAGTCTGCAAACCTAGGGTTTCTATAGGGCTTGGCATTTTCAAGTTTAACATTGACATTGAAGAGTATCCAATTATGATCTGAAAAAGACCCCTTCTTAGATACTCTCCATTTCCCTACATTTAGGGGTTCATCGTTACCCATACATGTAATGTCTAATACATTTGCCCTGGAAATGAAAAATCACAAAAAAATTAAGATTTAAAAAAAATAATAAAAACCATTATTGTAATTTGACTTAAAAAAAGTATGTTTTTATCCTTTCGACTCGAAAAACTTAATAATTAATATTTTTACAAAATTTAATAATTTCTAACTTGAATTAATTTCCCAATATTAAAGTTGTTTGTAATAATTTTGCAATTTGATATTAAATGAATTTGGTGAACTATATTACTGTTGTTAACTTATATAGCAGAGGTTGATCCTAAACCGGTTCGTGTACATAATAATCTTTTCAATGAGAAAATGTTTTCACATTAACTAGAAGTGACAAAACATTATATAGTTATCGCCAAATATAACCCTTTCGTTCTTGAATATATTAAATACAAAAAATTAATTGTTGGGTCACACAATATTCTAAGGATTTTTTTAAACATGTCTGAAGAAGATCAACTTATAAAAATGGAAAAAATATTTAAAAGCAGTTGGACGATTTAAAGGCTCAACGAGCTAATACTAAAGGTTGACTGAATTAGAATACAGACTGAGAATTGCTTGTTCTGTCCCATTAAATGTCTGTTGACAGAAGATCTCCAGAAGATCTTACCAACTAAAGTGTACGAAAAGAATTGGAAAATTTGTATTGTAAAATTAAGACCAAAGTTCTGTTATTAATTCAAAAATCACAAAATCAAATAAATATTTCTAATTTAGACAACTCCATTTTACAATCCAATACTAGTACGTTCAAAAAAGCCAAGTTGCCACCACTGAAATTACCACAATTCACGGCAAAATATTCAGATTATCCCAACTTTAAGCTACATTCAACAAACTTGTTCATGAGGATCCGCAGAAAACAATTACTGTGAAATATAATCATTTATTAGGGTGAGTATCTGGTCCGACTTTACGTGCTATCGAATTGTTAGGAAAACCAGCACTTACGTACACTCAACTTTTGAAACAAGAAAGGTTCGATAACAAGCAAATGGTTTTTCAAGAGCAGTTAACTGTGCTATTCGAGTTAATAAAAGCACTAAAGATTCTGCATCACATTTGAGAAACCTCGTGGATAAAATAAGTTCTCATCTAAGCGCTTTACGAGCAATGGGTTCAGAAACCGTTATTTTAAATTTAATCATAATATATTTAGCAAACTTAAACTTAAGTTTAGAAAGTCAAACTTGGTGGGAAGAAGCAATTAATTACACAAAATTTTCCACCTGGGGGGATTGCGAAGAGAAAAGAAGTTAAATAATCCCAACAAACAAAATAAAAGCAAAGGTTTTAAATCTTCATTTCAAAAACATGGAGCATTTCTTAAGGTAAGCGCAGAGAGCGGTACGTTTTGCTCTGACGCAAACCACAACATCAGTTCATGTCAAAAATTTAATAATTTAGTCGTGCAGCAATGTATTGAAGCCACAAGAAGATTGGTATTGCGTATAGCATCAACAATACAATCGCGCTTTACCGATTATAAAACAGATATATCAATGTAGGTTTCGAAAAATTATGTTCTGAGCTAATTTCAACGGCTTTGATTAACTGTTTTATATAGAGAAACTCAATTTAATTTAATTTTTTTAAATTTTTGAATTTGTTTAATCTTACAAATTAAAAAATCAAGTCAAACTGAGATAAATATTTATATAATATTTTATATTCTTCTATAATGCATTTAAGAAACATCCAGGAGCCATAGAAAATCTCACGTTTTTAATCTCCATCTTCAAAATCTCCTTTTTTCAAAATCTTTTTTTTATATTAAATCTCCTTTTTCAAAATTTTCTTTTCTAAAATCTCCTTTTTTCAAAATCTCCTTTTGTAAATCTACTGTTTGCTTAAAAATCTTCTTTTTTATGAAAAAATCTTTTTTTTTATACCAAAAAAATTACTTATTAAAGTAATTAAACATATTCAAGAAATAATTAAACATAGATAAACCAAAAAAAAAACCAACTTAAAATAAAATGTTTGCTATTATTTTATTCTTTTTAGGTATTTTATTTTTTCTATTCTTTTTCTACGCTTTATTATGCTTCCAATTGCTAATGCTAAAATAAATTTGGAATTTTTGCGACAACATATCAAAAATTTTAAATTCATATCAAGTTTTCATATTCTTAGCTTCATTAAAAGTATATAAATTATATACCAAAATAAAATTTGCAATTTTTCTTTTTTGCTGTAAAAAAATTAAATTTCAATTCGTATTTTACTACTCGAAAATTATTATCTAAAACATTTTTGCAAGAAACAATATCAAAAAGCAAGTCTTTGACTGTTTTAATATTTTAAAGTATTGTGTATTCTTTTGAATTTTAAAAGATGTATTTATTATTTGTTAACATTTAATTTTTAATTAATATTTTATTTACTATTAACTTCATGTTTATTATAATCCAATACTTCATGTTTCAACATTTCATTTAATAATAATAATTATATTGTATACTTTACGTAATTAATTAAAAGCAAATTCCTTTTTTTAGTACTTTAAAATTTAAATGAGTTATTAGGGTTGGTCATTAAATCCCAAACACAAAAGCCTAAAATTCAAAATCTGAAACGCCAAGTTTGCTTATAATTTTCTTTAATTTTTTTATTTCACATGTGGGTCGATTTATTGAAAACAAAAATATTGAATGAGAACATTGTCGAAAAAAAATTTAAAAAAGCGAGGAAAGATGCAGTAGAGTAGACGGTGTCAACTCTGGGATACCCGTATAAACGTAATATATACTGGTTTCATAAAACTTGATCATCTTCTTCAAAATTTCAGATGTTTTAGTACCGCCGTTAAGTATCCAGATATATTTATGTAAATTGTAGAGTTGTATGACAGCTACCCACATTTACTGCACCATTATAACAAAATTTTACAGAACTTACTGCTTAAAAATTTTATTGTCTTCTGTAAGATTTCAGCTGCCTAGCTTCATTAACTTCCAAGATATGCCAGCTACCCGAACCTACTGCTCTGGCATGACCAAATTTTACAGAAGTTGTTAGTATACAACTTGACATCTTTTCACGAAACTATCTAGCTTCAACAGACTCGGAGTAATTTCTATAAAGTAAAAAGAGAAGTTGTATGGCAGCAGAAGATTTCAGACGCCTAGCTTCGTTAAGTTCCAAGAAGTGCAAGAAGCTTTAATTGACTGCTCTAAATTACCCAAATTTTACAAAAATGATTGACCTCTAACTCGACTCCTTTTCACTAAATTTCTGACACCTAGCTTCAATAGACACTGAGTTATTTTCATTTAAGTGGAGAAGCTTTAGGGCAGCTACCCGAACTTGTTGCACAAGCACAACCAAATTTTACAGAAATTGTTGCAATAAAACTTGATCATCATTTGTAAGATTTCAGACGCCTAGCTTCACTAAGTTCTTTACACAAATTGTTGGCATGTAATTCGACACCTCTTCACAAAATTTCAGATGTTTAGCTTCAATAGACACTGAGTTATTTTCATTTAAGAAGAGAAGCTGTCATAACTACCCGAACCTGCCGCAGCAGCACAACCAAATTTTACATATGTTGTTGGCCTATAACTCGACACGATTTTGCAAAATTTCACATTAAAATCGAATTTTTTTTACTGACATGGCATGATCATTTGATTCAATATGTAATCAAATTTTCTTCTAAATTAACAGGAAACAATGATGTGTTAACTAAGAAGTTCACCGAATTTAAAAATAATCTATTAACTGAGATTTCTGCCCAGCTTACAGTTTCAAATAACTTTGACCGTATGGAAGCTACTGTTATTAAACACTTAGTTTCAGTTCATTAGGAGTTTTCCAGTACTAACCCAGAAATTATTCCAAACATTTGCTCTGAATTGCATAATACGCGGTTACTTGGTGAAGTGCTAACATCTGATACAACTGCATTTGTACTAGATACTTCCGATAAAATTATTCAAATTGATTCTATCACATCTGTTACATGTGATAAAGATGTACATACTGAGTCAAATATTTTACACAAATTTGGAGCACAATGCTTACGAAACTTATTCAATGCAATAATTCGTCTCCTATAAGAGATAGTTATCACTCGTCCATTTATGTAAAGGGCGTTCCGAGTTCTTTCATTGAAATTAAATTATCTGAGTTTCTGAAGTGCGGATTCAACATTAGTTCTGTAATCTGTACTAATTTAACACCTAAGAGGATAAAAAGGAATAGAATTAATATATCATTGCTTTTTCATCTCTGGATCTGTTTACAATTTGAGGATTCTTCAACATCCAAGTAATATCAAAATTTGGAATAAAATTGGTGCTGTTATTGAAAAACGGAAACCTGAGGTCAAAGGTAAACCTAAAAATGATTTAAAAATACCTTCATTCAATACAGATGTAGATTACTCAAATAATGTTAAAATGTTAAAATAGCTCATAGACATGCTATAAATACTAATTTTCATCTAAGAAATTTACTTGATTTGTCTTTTTCTATGCCTCCTTCTACATTTTCTAATTCTAATATTAATCCCAGTAATAATATTAACCTCATTAACTTTAACAATAATTTAATTTGTAATTCTATAAATCTTTCTAAATTTTCTATTAATAAACAAAGTATTAAAAATCATAGTAATTTTAATCCAACTACTAATAATAAACAAAGTATAAAAATTCTTACTAAACCTAATACTATCCCTAATTGTAACGTTAATTCTCATACCAATTCTATAAAAGCTCCTCTTTCTCATAATAACAACGTTACAAATTGTTCTACTAGTCGCCATTCTATGAAAGCCTATTCTTCTAATTCTAACAATTTTCTTAAATCATCTAATAGACTTGTTAATGGTTCTTATTTAAAAAAGAAATATAGAAAATTTTAAAAATCGGTTTCCAACAAGTTTAATAAATATTATAATTTTGTTCAAGATGAAACCATCATGCCTCATAGTAAGGTTTCCAACCTAAAAACACAACTGAAACTTCTAACAAAACAATATCAAAAATTACATCTAGCATCTCTTCTTTTGTGCGCCTTAAATAGAGGTTAACTTCCTACTGATAATTCTAATGATTCTTTATTACTAAACCGTAACGTAACTCCACCTATTTTGGACTGTCTTTTACCACTGGTTGTTAAACTTACCGAGAAGGCTCTTCATGATAATAATAAAGATACGTTTTGGCTAGGTTAAGGGACAGTAAAATATTTGAAAATGTTAGACTATATCTTGCATATCTTCGTGATAAATCTAACAACGTTTGCATTGGTGGCAAAACTAATACTTCGCTAAAAATAGCGATTCAACAAGAAAGTTTGCTCATCGATATTAACGATTTACGTAATATTTTTTTGAGATATCATGAAACATTTAACATATCCGCCGATAGTGCTCTAACTGATTTGCAATCATATGCTTCACATATTTCATCAAACAGGATTAACTATCTTCAAAGGACGAGAGAAAATAATGGTAAGTATTTTCGTCCCCTTTCTAGCCAACCACCATGTGGTGATTTTAATCTACTAAATATTAAATTTGTTGCACATGAAGAGGAAGCTTATTTTGTACCATATGAATTAGTTAGTAATATTGTGTGCTTTGTTATTGATTCTTTTAATTTTCAACAGGTATCCTCGGATTGTAATAATTGTGGGAGGCTGTTAGACTTACTACTTACTTCAAACTGGAAAAATATGGTTACTATTATCTGTCCATTTGAACTCGTCGATATTGATGAATACCATCGCCAAATATGTTTTTCTCTTTCTTCTCTTATATCTCCTAATATTGCATCCGCACTTTCTTATCGTTACAATTTTTGCAAAGTTAATTTTGATGCTATTAATAACCATTTATGCGATAAATTCATTAAAAGGAATAGTAATCATGACTTTAATTATTTTATAATTTTATTTAATGTCTAATAATCTTTACTTTAACTATGTACGGAACATGTCTTCGGATATTAAAACTAGTCTAACACTCTTTTGGAAATTTGTCAATTCTAAAAGAAAAACTGATCAATATCCCAGTTGTATGAATTAGAACTCTAACAGTAGTGATTCTAAAATGATTTCTGAATTTTTCCATTTTCTTTAAATAAAGATTATTTCGTGCCACTTAGTTAACTTTCCTATAACATCGCTTTCTAATATTTATATTGATTCTAATATAATCTTAAACTACTTAAAAAAGTTTAAAAATTTATTCCCAAATTTTTGAATTGATCGTATTTGATTCTATGTATGGTCATTGTAATTGCTTTTTATAATCTTATCAACATTTCTAAAGCATAAATCAACTGTTACAAATCTTATTGAAAGAAGATTAGACAAGGCCAAAACAGTAGTAGGCCAGGTCAAGGCCCAAGAAAGACAAATCGCAGGTTCAACAAGGGCCTAATGTCCAAGAGGCAGAGATCACAAGATAAGCCACACGGTAGTTCCAAAAAGGCTAGGTTGCTAAGGAGCAACCAGGTAACCAAGGCGTTCATTGAAATTGCCAAGGATAGTATAATTCTGGCAATCATTGATAAGGGGTTAGAGGATGGGCGTATTTCTTCCAGTATCTGGAAGAAGGTAGTTGTAGCTTTAAACACAAGGTACTGGAAGAAAACCCGAGACCACCACCCTCCTGTAGAGACGCTGGCTGGCATCAGGGCCACGTCAAATTGACAGCTTGCGCTGGTCAGAGATCGGTAGATCTCTACAAGCAGGCGATAGGTAAGGTGGGAAGTCTGTGGTCGGGGGCCAAACTCAAAGCCGTAAGCAGGGAGGAAATCTCTAGCAGGCCAAGGGCTAGGGCATGGCTGCCTAGGGAGTCTGCCGAAGCAAAAATGATCATCAAAATGATGAAAGTGTCAAATCCACAACTTCCAACTCACACTTGGAAGATTACCACACTAGAGGAAGTAGTAGAAGGATCCCAACAGGCGCCGGTCATTGTCAATAAGAACTCCCTACAACCTCTAGCGAAAGCTAAAGGGGTCGGTAACACTGAAGGTGTAATAGAAGGATGAGGTGGAAGCCTCAATGAGCATCGGCGAAGGCCCAACTCAAGCCCAAAAGCAGGCTCTGACCGATCCGATGTCGTTGACGTAGCATCCTCCTCGGCTCCAAAAAGAGTGAATAATGTCATCAAGGCTGACGATGAAGGCGATCTACTTAGATCTGATTCTGTCACCTTTGGTGATGCTCCAAATTAATCTCTCCATGATTAATTGAACCTGCTCCAAATTAATCTCCATCACTCCAAAGCTGCTTCCGCCGCACTTGAAATCCGCCTCAGCAGAACGGGCGAGGATATTATCTTGATCGAAGAGCTATAGGTGGCAAAAAAACAAGTTCATGGACTCAAGATACAGGGTTACACGTTGTTGTGTAATAAAGAAGTATGCAAAAATCTAGAGCATACTTGCTGAAAATACATTAAATTTAAATTTTATGTATAATTAAAGTGATGCTGATCTGGTCGCGGCGAGCCTAAAGCTAAACAAGGTAGAATGTAAACCAACGGTTTTTAAAAGCGCACATTTCCAAAACTCAATACAAACTGTTTAGAAGTGTGACTTACACAAAAATTTGAAAATTTCATGTAATAAGAAAAAACTTGAAAATAGGACATTTTTGAGATTTTGAGGGGCCGTAAGTCCGGAATCCTATATAACTAAGAAAAGCTGTTAACACACGTAAAAACATATCATTGAAGCTTTAATTTTTATGTCTTGCCGAAGAAAAATTTTTACAGGTGCCTAAGTTACAGGTGTCTAAAAATAGCAAATTTTCAATTTTTGAGGCGTAATAACTCTTAAAGAGGGGGCGTTACCAAAAAATTTTCTAAGGAAACTTATACTAATTCTAAAAGTTATTTCTTGTCTCAAAATTTCAGGTTCCTATCTAAAGGGGTGCCGGAGTTATGAAAAAAAAAATTTCATGCAAAATGTGGTTTTCACATAACGGTAAATTTAAATCGTAAATTACAAAATATTACATAATTTTGATATTGTTTTATATAGATAATAAAATTTTCGATCTTCTACCGGTTTTAGATTGCAAAACTATTACGCAAATCCCGAGATATATACATCTGAAAATGGGGCTTTTTTACAATTTTGAAGAGCTGCAGCTTTGGAACCCTTTACAACTAAAATAAACCTTTCACACACGTAAAAATATATTATTGTAGCTTTAATTTTCATGTCTTGCCGAAGAAAAAGTTTTACAGGTGCCTAAGTTACAGGTGTCTAAAAATAGCAAATTTTAAATTTTTGAGGCGTAATAACTCTTAAAGAGGGGGCGTTCCCAAAAAATTTTCTGAGGAAACTTATACTAATTCTAAAAGTTCTTTCTTGTCTCAAAATTTCAGGTTCCTATCTAAAGGGGTGCCGGAGTTATGAAAAAAGAAATTTCATGCAAAATGTGGTTTTCACATAACGGTAAATTTAAATCGTAAATTACAAAATATTACATAATTTTGATATTGTTTTATATAGATAACAAAATTTTCGATCTTCTGCCGGTTTTAGATTGCAAAACTATTACGCAGAGCCCGAGATATATACATCTGAAAATGGGGCTTTTTAACAATTTTGAAGAGCTGCAACTTTGGAACCCTTTACAACTAAAATAAACCTTTCACACACGTAAAAATATATTATTGTAGCTTTAATTTTTACATCTTGCAGAAGTAAAATGTGTGCAGGTTCCTAAGTTACAGGTGTTTAAAAATAGCAAATTTTCAATTTTTAAGCCCTAATAGCTCATAAACAGGGGGTGGTCCGAAAAAATTTTCTGAGCAAACTTATACTAATTCTAAAAGTTCTTTCTTGCTTCAAAATTTCAAGCTTCTATCTAGAAGCGTGCCGGAGTTATGAAAGTAGAAAAATCATGCAAAATTTGGTTTTCACATAACGGTAAATTTAAATACTAAATTTAAAAATATTGTATAATTTTGATATTAATTTACAAAGATAAAAGAAATACCTGTCGAATGACGTTTTCAGATTGAAAAAATCTTAAGCAGAACATAAAATATATGCATTTAAAAATGGGGCTTTTTCAAAGTTTGAGGGGGTGTAGCTCCGTAATGAGGGGGGCTACATGAAAAAGTTGTTCCACAAAATTATTTTTTTTATGAGACCTACCTATGGTTAAAATTTTTTTTCTCTATCTTTAACGGTGTAGAAGTTTTGTAAACAGACGGACGGACGGACGGACGGACGGACGGACGGACGGACAGAGTGAAACTAATAAGCACATTTTTTCAAAATTTTTTTGGAAATGTGCTAAAAACACAAGGCTCTGGGTTGTTGCGGCATATCTTCCTGACGACTCGCAAGATTAATTTCCTCCATCCAATCTTGCAGGGTTGGTAGCGGATGCCAGAAGGATGAACATTGGGGTGATCATAAGCTGCGGCGCCAATACTCACCTTCTTATCTGTAACATTGGCAGGGAACCTACCTTTGTTGCTAGTAATAGGCAAGAAGACCTAGACATAACCTTAGTCTCGGACTTCATTTATTCTAAAATAAACTCATGGAAAGTTTCTGATGAGCATTTCTTTTCAGATCACAGATACCTTGAGTTCAGTCTGGACGAAAGTCCTCAAATAAAGTCAGTCTATCGAAATCCTAAGAGAACTGACTTGAACCAATATAGGGAGCACATAAATTCAACGCTTCCCTCTTTAACACCTGAAGTTCCTTAAAATATCCAGGATCTAAATAGCCTAGTAAACGTTCTTACTAAGGCTTGCAATAAGTCCTTAAAGCATTCGTGTCCCATTAGTAAGCCTAGAGGAAAACTTAAACAACATTGGTGGAATGATGAAATCAAAGCTCTAAGAAAAGATAGTAGGAGGGCTTTTAAGAATGCCAAAAAATCAAATGAGGTACAGAACTGAACCTCTTATAAAACGGCTCTTAGTCAGTACAAAAAAGCACTTGAAAAGGCGAAAAGAGACACCTGGAGACTATTCTGTGGAGGTATAGAAATCTTCTTCGAGGCATTTAGACTTAGGAAAACATATCGACAAACCCCATGGTCCCCTGTCTTCTTAAAAAAGAGGATGGCAGCTGGGCTACCACAAGCGAGGAGTCGTTGGGATTGCTTTTAAAAACCCATTTTCCTGGGTGCACAAATAAGAGCTCAGAGGTGGCTTGTCCTCTGAATGCTCCCTCTACCATCTCAGAGATGGTGGTTACGGGAAACAAACTACAATAGGATATAGATAGTTTCAAACTAGTCAAGTCAAGTGGATCGGATGGTATAATACGCGTTCAGATCCAGCAAACTTCATCTACTATCCTGGCTTGGCTAAAAAGCATTTTCTGTGGTTGTCTTAATTTGAGGCTTATCCCGGATAAATGGAAACAGATCATTGTAGTGTTCATACCCAAGGCCGGAAAAAGCAGTCAACTCTATACGAAGGGCTTTCGGCGTATAAACCTGTCATCCTTCCTTCTAAAAACCTTAGAAAGATTGATCGACATCTATATCCGCTGCAACTAAGATAAAAATCTGTTTCAGTCTCTCAACATGCTTACTGTAAAGGGAAGTCAGTGGATACTGCACTTCACGCTTTGACTAGCTCGATTGAAAGATCTTTAAATTGCAAAGAGCATATTCTTGCAGTATTTATAGACATTGAGGAAGTGTTTAAACGTCAATCAGGCAGCAATTGTAGACGGAATATGGTGGGATATAAACTGCTTAAAATCCTGAAAGAGGCGGGCTGCACAACAATCGCCTATGCGGACGATGTTGCGATCGTGATCAAAGTTCCCTGACAGCCTCAGGGACGTTTTGCAACTTGCACTAAACAAAATCACTACAAGGGTTACAGACTGTGAACTGTCAGTAAATCCACGGAAAACCGAACTGGTCCTTTTTACAAGGAAATATAAAATTCCTAAAATAAACCCACCTTCGTTAAATGGCTGCATTTTTGCCATTAGCGAAACGGCGCAATTTCTGGGTCTAACTCTAGACAGGAAGTTAAGTTGGAAGGCTAACATCTCAGAAAGAGTGAAGAAGGTCTCAATAGCACTCTACTCGTGCAAAAAAGCCATTGGCAGGAATTGGAGGCTTCAGTCATACATGACTTACTGGCTATACACATTATGTACGGAGTCCTAGTATGGTGGAAGGCAATCGATAAAGAGGTCAACCGCAGGGCAATCGCTAGGGTTCAAAGAACTAGCACACTATGTATTAGTGGCTCTTTAATAACAACTCCTGCTGCGACATTAGACATCATGCTTAATCTGATGCCTGTAGAATATTATAGCAAATTTACAGCCGCAAACACAGCTGCGAGATCAAAAGCTACATCCCAGTGGATCAATTAACGAGAAGGTCATTCGAATATCATAAAGCAATTGAAGTCCATTCCCACCTTGGTGGACTACACGTCCTCCACTTACTTCTTGGGGAAATCTCATGTGACGAACATACCAAGCCGTGGGAGTTGGAACTCGAACACAGTGACGACCTTTGAAAGAGTACAATTCTACACGGATGGCTCAAAAATGAAGTAGGATGCGGGGTTGGCTCAACAGTGTAGGATGCGGGGTCTTCTCAGAAAATCTGAATATCAGTCATAATTTCTGATTACCGGACCATTGCAGCGTCTTCCAAGCGGAAATTATGGCTATTCAACCAGCCTTGATTCTACTGAATAGAAGCGTTTTGACTGTAAAGCAACTACGTATTTTGTCATACAGTCAGGCTGCGTTAAAATCTTTGGAATCAACATGCACAACTTCGAAGACTGTAATAAACTGCCAAAAACTTCTTAACGAGATGGCCAGGCAGTTTAGCATTAAGCTTTGCTGGGTACCAGGTCATCGAGGTATTTCGGGAGATGAAAAAGTTGATGGACTCACAAGAATTGGTTCCACCGGATAGGGCAAGGCTAGGGGTACCTCTATCCACAAGCAAAACGTTATTTCGAAAGGAAATAACGGATATGGTAAATTACAAATGGTCAAACTTGACCTTGTGCAATACCACAAGATTGATATGACCCAAAACCGATTTAAAACGATCCAATGATCTGCTTTCTCTCAAAAGGGCAGACATTGGAATGACAATGGGTATAATCACCGGTCACTGTCGAATAGGGAAGCATGCCAGAAGACTTGGCTTATCCGCAAACGACAATTGCAGAGCCTGCAAGGATGAAGAAGAGGAGGAAACTACTCTCCATTTCCTTTGCACATGCCCGGCCTTGTCGGTAAGAAGGAATACCCATTTGGGGCAATATCTGTTCGACAGCCTTAGCAATCTGGCAGGTAAAAATGTGGAGAGTATTTTTCGCTTTGCAAACAGCTCAAATTGGTTTAACTAGTGGGATAGAAAAGCTTCTATGTGATATCACAATGGACCAAAGACGGTCTAAGTGTGCCATTTTGGCAGCCACCTTAACCTAACCTATCCTTATTGAATCTACCTCTACTTTTATCAGTAGCATGGAGGATGGTTTTCAAACAGATATGATATATACTGATCTTAGTAAAGCTTTTGATCTTCTTCCCCATAATATTACTACTTTTAAGTTGGAAAAACTAAGATTCCCATTTTGTTCATTAGCTGGGTTAACTCTTATCTTTCCGAACGTAGATATAGTGCGTCTTGTAGATCCGTAACATCTTCTGAATTCGGTGCTGCCACAGGTGTTCCCCGAGGTAGTCATCTTGGACCTCTACTGTTTATTATTTCCATTAGAATTAAAAATTTACAAGATGCTTTAGCCTTGCAAGCTGAACTAAACCGATTTTATGATTGCTGTTGCAATAATAATCTTCAACTTAACATTAATAAATGTGCATTAATTACTTTTACACGTCGTTCATGTCCGATCTTGTATTGCTATTCTTTCAATAACAAAACTATTCTCTTACTCCTTGATAGCCAGCTTTTATTTTTTATTTTTTTTGTTTCCTTGCCACTCCAAGGAGGAGTATAGGGCATTCACTAAGTCATTTATTATTCGTATTTGACTAAGCTTCAGTTTCGTGAATCATTAATTTCTTACTCGGCTGTAGCTATTGTACAAGAAAGACGTTTCTATTAATTATACGCCATCTATTATCTTATACAAGAATTATGGTTTTATTATTATTTTATTATAAAGCTATTACAATATGATATTAATTATAATTTATAAGATATATTATACTTTATTTTTAATTTAATTATATTCTATAATTATATATTATAAGAAAAATCTATATTATTTTTTATTAATTTATATGACCAAGCTGGGGTATGAACCTAAGACCTTTCGTATGAAAGGCCGGTGTCTTAACCACTACACCATTAGCTGGATACTTTTATTTTACCTTCATTATACTGATATTCTGAACAAAGCCAACTCTATGCTAGCTTTTATTAAAGTTTGGGGAAGGAAATTTGATGATCCCTATGTATTAAAATCTCTTTTTACGTGTTTGGTTAGCTCTAACTTGAAATATGCTTCTCAGGTATGGAGCCCATTTTATAATATTTATATAAATAGAATCGAATTAGTTCAAAAAAAATTTCTAAGATTTGCTTTACGCTTTCTTTCATGGGAAGATCTTGTAAGACTACCGCCATATGAACATGGACTAAATTTATTACACCTTCGTACCCTTGAGAAGCGTCGTAAAATAGCAGATATAGTGTTCTTAACCGAATTAATTAAAGGTAATGTTTTGTCTTCTCAATTATATCCTAAACTCAATATTTCTTCAAATTCTAGATTAAGATCTGTAAGTATATTTAACTTGCATGTTCATAAAACTAATTATGGGAAACATGAACCTATTAATAGAATGATGGCTCTTTGTAACATATTATATAAACCCCATATTAACCTCCTACTAACAAAAGAATCACTTAAAAGTAATCTATATTTGTGTGAATGAAGTTATTGAATTCAATAACTGGGGATTCTTAATTGAATTTATTTTGTTGTAATTTATAGTTTGATTTTTGTTTTAAATAATTATAAATTGTAATTCTTTTTTTTTTTTTTCTCATTTCATTATTATTAATTAAAAATTAGTTATTTTTAATGTTGTTTTTTGATTTTTTGTTTAATTTTAGCTTTAAAGTAAATACAATTTTTATTGTAACTTGCTTGATTTAAATTAAATATCTAGCTCGACTCCTTTAAGGTATCACAAACCTAATGGTAAATTTATTATACCCTTGAACATAGTTCATACGGGTTTAAAAATTCTGTTGAATGCGAAAAATATTGGAAAGAAATGCCTACATCTTTATATTTCTTTTTCTAAACACATATTCTGGAAAAAGGAGTATAACCTTGATGACATAAAAAACTAAAAATAACTCCAAGCTCAGAATATCTTATAAACATATAATATGAAAATATTTTTAAAATGGCGTAATGATTTTGATTTTGTTGGCGTAATGACTTCGATTTTGTAACCAACTATATTATTTATTTTCCATGTGGTATTTAAAAATATATCGTGGCGCTTCCGAATTATTGTCATAAACATTATATTTTATATTAAAAATAAAGAAAAAAAAACTCTATATAACTCTTTAATTATTTAATATTAGTTCTAAGTTATAATACGCATTACCTAATTTGGAGATATTATAAATTTTAATTTTTATAAACATAATGGCTTGAAAATGTGTAGTTCCTTGTTATTTAATTTAAATATTCTTAAAAAAAACTACGTTTCATGTTTTAAATTTAAAAAAAAGAATCTATTAGGATTAACATAAAGCTCGGAGTGGCAACAGATCCTCGTCTCAATTTCCTAAAAGAATTTTGTGATTGGTTATCAGTTTGGAATACAAACGAAATTTGAAATTTATTGAAATAATTGAAATAATCCAATTAATAATAGTAATTAATTTTTTCTTTCAAATAGTTTTTGTTTTGCCTTAAAATCAAAAAAAATTTCCAAATAATTAATTCCAAATTTTTTATATTTCCAAAAAATGAGATCCTAAAAAAGAATTATCAGATTTCAGTTTGCTATGTATATGTCTGTTTTAGCTTGGATGGAGACATCTAAAAAAATTGAAGTCAGTGTGTCAAATTGTTTTTAATTAAGAAACGTTTCTCGATAGTTTGGCCAGAAGACCTTGATTTTTGGGAAAACGAAAAGCGGTAGTATCGAACAAAAAATTGCTGAACCAAGGTCAGAGGAAAATTTCTGCAAAATCTCTGCATAGAAAAAAGAAAATCAGCTTTATCTAAAAGATTATTCAAGGGTTCTGTGATTTAAAAGTTATCAATTTTCGTGGTATTCCGCAAATTCATATATAATAATCAAAACAACAACTTGCGCAAACTGTAAAAATGTTTTTTTCTGTTTTTTAAATGTATACATTTTTCAGCATATTTGGTAATATCCCTTTGTGATAAATAAAAATAGCATATTACCTTTTTGAGTAATGTAAGATTATTATTATATATATTACACATTATTATTGTTATATATATTATTACATATATTACACAACACGTTTTTCAAACAATGAACATGATATTCTATAAGATGATCCTGAATTAGAAATTGTCACCGCTGGCGATTCCAATATTCGCAACTAAAATTTAATACTTTCCTCATATACTGTCGCAAGGTAGATATGTCGAACTTTTCAGTGCCCTCCACCAGCTTTGTTTTTTGTCGCACTAGAGCTTTAATGGCTGGTATAGAGCATATTTTACAAATTTATAATAATTAACAAAAGAATTTACATAATTCAAAATTATAATATTAATATATAAAAATTAAAATAATATAATGCCAAAAAAAGAAAAAAAAATTATTAAAACACAAAATAATAATAAAATTTAAAAAAGAAAAAACAAATAAATTCAAAACTTAAATATCAAAATGCTAAATATTTCTACTTATTTTATTTTTTTAGTTAACTATTTGTAATTATACACATTAATAATTTTTTATTAGAATATTCTTACATTCCTTTTTAAACTGGTATTTATTTAATTCCTTTACATGGGGAGGTAGATTATTGTACAATCTCACAGCTGTTTTCGTTATTCCTTCTAAACGATTCAAATGTATAGAAATGCGACAACGAAAGGCAAATTTTGTTTGATAATTATGTATTGATTATTACTTATAATTGATATACTCAATTTAATTAAATTAGCATTCATACTATAGATTTGAAGTAGCCATATAGCTATAGCTATTTCATATGTTAATGTGCTGTGCAATATACTGTTGAATACCGATATTTTTTTTTCCATTTGATATATTAGTTTCGCGAGATTTCTAAACAAACCTACTTTTCTACTAGTTTTCAGTATAACCTCTTTTATATGTTCAATCCAATTAAGTTCTTCATCCATAACAACACCAAGTACTTATATTTATTTACTTATTCTGTTTTGTGGGCTTTATACTGTATCGTTATAGATTCTGAGCTACTTTTAATTAACATCTATTTAGTTTAGTGGGTTGACATATAACTTATGTAAACACATCCACTTCTCAATCAAAATTAAATCTGAACTTATTATACTGTGAAGATGAATATAGCTTTTTCCCCTATATATTATCACTAGATTATCAGTATATAAGTACGATTTGTCTGTTAATTTTAATGATGTAAAATCACTGATGTAACATTAAAACAAAGTAGGACCTAAGGAACTTGAATTACTTTATAGTCGATCTTTCTAGTATTGCTTTTTATTTCATCACACGCAGTGTATTGTCTTCCATTTTCATAATAATTGGCAAACTACCTTAGCTCATTACCAGTATTTCCACATTCATATAAAATTTTTAATAATATTTTACGATCGATTGAATCAAATGCCTTAAGTCAAAGAATACCAATCAAACTTTATTGTTTTTGCTGACTTAATTCTGAATTTCAGCAACAGCGTCAATTAAAGCAGCACTGGTATTCGAGTTTTTAGTGAAACCATATTACCTATCACGAAGTAGGTTGTTATCTGTTAAATATTTTATCACCTGTCTATTTACAACAGTTTCTAGAATTATACTGAAACTGGAAGATATCGCAATCGGTCTAACATTTTTAACATTCGATTTGTCTCCGAATTTGTATATGGGGATAACTTCTGTAACTTTAAGTACATCTGGTACAATGCTTTCCCTAATTGAAATATTAATAAATTTGGTGATAGGCTTAACTAATTCTTCCTTACAGATATTTACTAGATTATTTAAAATTCCGTCATATCCGGCACTATTTGTATTTGACAAATTCCCAATTAGTTCCAGTGTTTCTTTTTCTGTAACGATTTCAAATCTACTGATTCATCTATATATTACCCCAAAATAAGGAATATAGATGAATCAAACAAGATTCCGATTTCTTTTCAAATAACAATTCAAATTCAAATTCTTTCCAATTGTTTTCCTTCAAACAATGAACATGATATTCTA
This sequence comes from Poecilobothrus nobilitatus, assembly GCA_947095535.1. NCBI lineage: Eukaryota > Metazoa > Arthropoda > Insecta > Diptera > Dolichopodidae > Poecilobothrus > Poecilobothrus nobilitatus. The sequence goes on from OX352772.1 coordinate 147,956,272, forward strand.
TAAGATTATCCTGAATTAGAAATTGTCACCGCTGGCGATTCCAATATTCGCAACAAAAATTTAATACTTTCCTCATATACTGTCGCAAGGTAGATAAGTCGAACTTTTCAGTGCCCTCCACCAGCTTTGTTTTTTTGTCCTACTAGAGCTTTAATGGCCGTATAGAGCATATTTTACAAATTTATAATAATTAACAAAAGAATTTACATAATTCAAAATTATAATATTAATATATAAAAATTAAAATAATATAATGCCAAAAAAGAAAAAAAATTATTAAAACACAAAATAATAATAAAATTTAAAAAAGAAAGAACAAATAAATTCAAAACTTAAATATCAAAATGCTAAATATTTCTACTTATTTTATTTTTTTAGTTAACTATTTGTAATTGTACACATTAATAATTTACTATTAGAATATTCTTACATTTCTTTTGAACCTGGTATTTATTTAATTCCTTTACATGGGGAGGTAGATTATTGTACAATCTCACAGCTGTCTTCGTTTTTCCTTCTAAACGATTCAAATGTATAGAAATGCGACAACGAAAGGCAAATTTTGTTTGATAATTATGTATTGATTATTACTTATAATTGATATACTCAATTTAATTAAATTAGCATACATATTATAGATTTAAAGTAGCCATATAGCTATAGCTATTTCATATGTTAATGTGCTGTGCAATATACTGTAGAATACCGATATTTTTTTTTCCATTTGATATTAATTTCACGAGATTTCTAAACAAACCCACTTTTCTACTAGTTTTCAGTATAACCTCTTTTATATGTTCAATCCAATTAAGTTCTTCATCTATAACAACACCAAGTACTTATATTTATTTACTTATTCTGTTTTGTGGGCTTTATACTGTATCGTTATAGATTCTGAGCTACTTTTAATTAACATCTATTTAGTTTAGTGGGTTGACATGTAACTTATGTAAACACATCCACTTCTCAATCAAAATTAAATCTGAACTTATTATACTGTGAAGATGAATATAGCTTTTTCACCTATATATTATCACTAGATTATCAGTATATAAGTACGGTTTGTATGTTAATTTTAATGATATAAAATCACTGATGTAACATTAAAACAAAGTAGGACCTAAGGAACTTGAATTACTTCATAGTCGATCTTTCTAGTATACTTTACTTTTTCGATCTGATATATAAAACATAGATTCGGCCACCACTTGAATATAACTCTCACATCTGGATAAGATTGAAAAAAGAGCTACTAAAATCATTAATGATTGTGAAATTACAAAAAACTTAACTGCTTTAAGTCATCGCCGAAATGTAAGACCTACTTGTCTTTTCCATAAATACCTCCTGGGCAACACATCTGGCCAAATTAAAAGTATCATGCCCAATCTTCAATTAGGTGAAGCTTATTATAACTAAAACAACGAAATAAGGGAACTCATTCTTAGCTTGTACGTCCAAAGTGTGGAACACATTATCACCACAGATGTTCTCCAAGTCATATAATTAACAGTGTTCAAGGAGTGAAACAACTTGCATCTACTAGAATTTCCATTTGATCCTGCTTGTCCCTTTTTTTTCCTCATCCTATTTGTCAGCCATTATACTGAAATTAAGGGTATTAGCCTATTATACTGGCTAGGGGTAGTTTTATTGGGTAAAAATCACACACAACCAAAGGGGCCTTGGTTTTACTTAGTGCTTCCGCTGATTTGAAGCAGGGGAAAAAAATAATTCACTCAGACGAGTAATATTATTTAACAAATTCATATTGAGTATTTGTTTATGTTTTAATATATTAGCAATATTTATAGTTTTCTTTTGTTATTTTCTTGAGAAACTTAATCAATGACTCAACAGTGAAATTTAATAAATTGAATACTAGAAGTCAGTATTAAAACTAAATAATTTTACTCACCTATTTTTTGCTGCAGCTGCTCTGTCTCTTTGTCTTCTATTTTTAAACCAATTGCCTACTTGTGTTGGATTAAGACCTGTAGCTTTTGCCAATTCTCGTTTTTTCGTTGGATTTGGGTAAGGATCCTGAAGGTACCATTCTCTTAATAAAGATCGGGTTCGTTCTTTAAAGCAATGTGTTTTTTGTTCTCCATCCCATATTGTTTGAGGGAGAGGGAACTTTTTTCTAACTCTGTATTTATCGACGGGTCCTTTACAAAATTAAAAAGATAATTACAATGTTTGATTTGATCAAGATTAATAAATAATGGTACCTAGTGAGCGGCCGCGTAATTTTTCTGCTTCAATATAATGAGCTTCTAACCACATTGCTTGCAATTTACCGTATGAAGCTTTAGTAAATTTGTTGTTTTCTATTATTGCATATAATTCCCTAAGAATAAATAAAAATAAAAGTTTTTTAAATATTTGGAAGCTACTACATTTTAGTTTTAGCATTTGGAATCTTAATTGTAATAAAATTTTATTTTACTATAATAAATAAATAAATATAAAAATGTTTTTGCTATAAAATGAATCTATAGTTATAATTTAGTAAAATCTTCTATTTTCATAAAAACAACAACAGAAAGCACCTCCACGTAAGACATATAAAAAGTAGAAGAGAAAAAAAAACTAAAAATAATATAATATGAGCGCAAAGGAAAAAAAACAAAATGAAAAAAACACATCATAATGCTTCCATCATGACAAGACCATTAATATATGATTTATTTAAGTTTTTTGTTTATTTATTTATTTATTTTGTTTTTCTTTATTTAGTTTAAATTTGTTTGAAGCTTTAGCCGAAAAATTACAAAAATTATTATGCAGTTGACAATTTCAATTTATTATTAAACAATTTCAATTCAATAGCTACTATTTACAATTTCAAAAATAATTCATAAATCTTATAACCTGTAATATTTGCTTAAATTTAATTCTAATACTAAATATTTTAATTTAATTTTTTAAAATGACTTATATTACTTATGTACACATATTTTTTAATTCATTTAGCAGTTCATTGTTTGTTAATAAAAAAATTTTTTTTTCCAGAAAAGGCTATATATATATGTCCCCAGAAAATTTGCACCATAACATTTTATAACATTTTTGAATACTCGTACCAAAAAAGAAATTGTTAATTTTTCAGCTACAGATAGAAGAATTTTTATCTGGAATCGGAAAATCTCACTTACATTTCTCAAAGGGTTAAAACAATTACTTTATATTAATATTCTATTTTATAACTATTAAGTTTATGCACATTCCATACTTTTACATGTTTTCTCTTGCATATTTAAAACGTATTTTTTATTTCTTTTTAAAAGATGCCTATATAAGCTCAATTTTTTGGGGTAATTGGTAATTCATTATATAGTTTCAAACAGTTCTACAGACAATTACTTTTTTGACTACTTGTTTTGAAAAGACTTAGGTAAAAATCTGTTCTATTTCTAGTATTTCTATCCATGTATGTCTATCATTCTAGTTAATATGAAATTATGTTAAATATAGTTGTTAATGATTTTAAATCGGGTAATGTATACTTCAATTTTACAAATATCACAAAAACTAAAAATTATATAAATTTAAGGTTGTATAACAAGATTGTAGAGTCTATTTTAGTAAGAGTGTATTATTTTAATAGTTTTTTCTATGAAAAATATTTAATCTCAGAGCAGAGTACTCGGCGTTGCGCGGAGTATTTTGTTGACTTTATGAAATAAAAACTATTAATTTTTACTTTTGCTTTTGCAAAAGTTATATTAACAATTTAATTAAAAAAATAGTTAAATAGTTAGTATTACTATGCATTTACAGATGCTGGTAGTTAATATTTTAATTTTTATTGCATGTAATTATCATTTAATTTTTTTTAGAAAATTAAATAAACAGAGCGAAGGAAAAAGATAATTCGTTTACAAAAAATCTTTAAAGGTATCAGCAATCTATTGAGTATACTATAATGTAATACATTTTTTTTCCGTAAGTAATCTTACTTCATGTTTTTATGAATTATCCTTTTAAGCATATTTTTAAAAATTTCACTCCGAAAAATTTCACTTTGTCTGTCCGCCTGTTTACGAACCTTATGCAATGTTTAATAAAAAGCAAAGAAATATGAACAATGCACAGGTCTCTTAAAAGAGCAATGTTGTAGAACAACCTTTTTATGTTGCCTCACCTACAGCAGCTACAACTCTTCATATTTTGAAAAAGCTTCTTTATAAATGCATACATTTAAGGTTCTGTTTATTACATTATATTATATTATAAAAAAGACAGGATTGGTTTTTACCTTTATAAATCAATCATAATTTTTTTACGTTATCTTTTTCTAATAAGTAATTATGTTTTCAAATTGATTTACGCTAAAAATATGTGTAAAACTGTATATGGATAAGAATGTGAGGGTTTCTGTTCTTTAAATATGTATGAATTAATTTTTGATTAAATAATGTACAGCAATGTCAATATGTTTTCTAATTTAATTAATTATGTTTATAGTATTTTTAAACGTAAGCACATTAATACATATAGTATGTACATATTTCAATGATATTTTTTGAGAAAAATATTATGCACATGCATTTTATGTAGGTGGACCACATGTTCGTTATGCATTCCTGAATGATTGAGGAGATTATTTTGCTGATTGTCGTATGTCGCTGATTGTCGTATGGAGGAGATTATTTCTGTTCTTTAATAACGAGCGAAAATGTTATGTTGTTAAAATTTAAACACAGTATTCTTAAAATACTTAATAAGATTATTTTAATTAGTATTATATACACATATATTAAAAATTTGCATTGAAAGCTTTTTATGGAATATTAAAAACAGTACAGGGACACAATCGAAATAAATGCTGGTGTCCCTCAAGGATCAGTTTTATCCCCCACTCTATTTTTAATATTTATCAATAACCTACTTTCATTAACCTCCAATCTAATCCATAGTTTCGCAGATGACAGCACCCTTGTTGCTTCCTATGAATTTCATAGCCATTGTAACATTCATCAACAGATTAATACAACAGCAAAAAATTTCACTATTAGTGAGCTAAATAACGATTTAGCAAAAATTGAAAAATGGGGGGAAGTTAACAGAGTTGATTTCAACACCAAAAAACCCAATGCTGTCTGATCTCGCGGAAAATTGTCACTGCTATTCCCAACCTACTATTTCAGGGACAAGTTTTACAGCATTCAACAGATCTAAACATGTTGGGTATCGAGTTAAACCAAAAATTGACTTGGTCAAATCACATTTTTGATATAGCTAAGATTGCAGCTAAATGTTTGGCTTTTTTGTATCGCTGCAAAACGTACTTTTCCGCATCTGATCTTCTCAATATGTATAAAACGTACATTCGGCCGAAAATAGAGTATAATGCACACATTTGGGCTGCAGACCTTCAAACAGCGCTGGGTTATTTAGATATTCAGAGTTATTCATCTTATCGACAACCGCAGTGCGCAATGCTCACTCGACTCGGCCATCGTCGAACAGTTGCGTCACTGACCTCCTTTTATAGATATCTCGTAAGGATTGCATCCAATTTCTTTTTCGCAGGTCCACACTCATGTATCCAGCATCCGAGATATTTGTATGTGGAGATTTCTTCTTCAATTGAACGGTTATTTATTTTAATTGTTTAATGAAATAAAACAGTTAATGCCTCCATTCAAATTTTTCCAACGAGAAACAAGGAACCATATTCCATCGCATGTCTTCCCTAAAGTTTATAATGCATATGTGTACGATTTACATAAGTTTAAGAAGAACATTAAGATGTTTCTTCAAAATGTCTCCAAAGAGTTATTTAGAACCGTAAATTCATCCTGCGAAATTAGATAAAAATTAGGAACAAAATTTTTTTCTGGCAGTCTCTCGTGCCGAAATGTATCACGGCAGAGTTAATCGAATGAGCTTCTGTCTTAAAGTGCAATACATGTGCCAATTTCCAATTGGTCAAACTGTTTAAGCACGACAACAAAAATATGAATAACTTAATTGAGACCAGATAATTGTCGTAATATTTGCGCATTTTTTTAAAAATATAGATATATGGAACTATTTTTTATTTCATACCCTAGATGTTCACCCTATTTCATTTTCGAGTCCAAAAGCAAACCTAAATAATTAAATTTCCTTACGACCTTGTCGCATTCATTGTTAAATTGAAAATTTGTAATATGGAGTTTTTTTTTATCAAATATTAAAATTTTTGTTTTTTTAATATTGAGTAATAATCGATGTTTCCTCAACCACTCCGCGATATTTCTGAAATCATAATCAATTTCTTCTCATATATTTTTTTCGCTTTTTGCTTGATATTTTAAAATAACGTCGTCAGCATATAGCTGAAAATTATACCCTTAAGTTTCAGATACGATATATCGTTAATATGTATTTTAAAAAATCTAGTCCATGAATTGAACCTTGGGAAACTCCTTTATTAATTACTTTTAGTTCACTTTAGAAATTATTTATTTTAATCATCTGTTGCCTTTTATGTAGATAGGTTTGAAAAAAGTTTATCTCATTTGAATTCAAGTTAATTTTTTTAAGTTTGAATAAAAGCATTTCGTGATCTACACAATCGAATGCTTTTTCGAAATCTAAGAAAATGCAGGCAACATATATACTTTCATTTTTATTATAAATAATGTTTGTTTTTTTTATAAATAATGTTTATTATCAGTTATAACGTTTTTTCATATTTTGAACTACTTCGCCAAAATCAGAAATCGAATTTTGACCTTTTTTTATATTACCATAATTCATTATAGTTTTAAAATTAATGCAGTTTTTAATCAAGGGTGTTTCATCAATACTAGTAAAAAATAATTGGTGATCTGAAAGGCAAGTGTCTAAGATATAGAAATAATATTGATAACTGCTTAATATGTTCACATCCATACATAAAAGGTAGAAATACTCTAAAAAACTGTGTTACAATTTCAAACAAGAAATAAGCAAGTAACAATAAAAAAAGAGCCAAAATATTTCGTTCTAATGTTACGTACCATTTACCATAGCAATACATCGTTTTAGTTAATTTTAATGTTCCTATTAGTTTCTCTGTGTCCATCGATTTATTTTATCATTATGCGAAACTCAAATTTTACAAAATTGTTGACACCTTCTATCATCCAAACGGTTTAAGTTAAAACTTAAAATTTTGAAAGGAGTTAGATCTGTAGACATAAGTATGAATTATTTCAGAAAATATATTTATTGTCGCTCTCCGTTTAGGAGCTGTAAGCGGTCCCAAACTGAGAATTCACTATTTTTAAGCATTTGTAAACTGCTCAAAGTTTTTTTGAAATAATATACAAAAATTAAATTTCGGCTTATGTTTCTGTTCGTATTATTTATTTTTCTAATTTTTCTAACCAACAAATATATAACAAAGATCACAAGTTTTATTTATTATTTAAATATGATATATATATATTATGTACATATGCATATTATATACCATATTTTTTTAAAGGTACTACTCTTTAATCTTAACATATTATGGAATATTGTTTACTTTTGGAAAAATTTTTGAAAATCCGTGTTTTTTTGTATTATTTGTTTATATTGCTTCGACAATATTTTATGACTACCATTTTTTTTTATGTATATCAAAAATTATTTTTTTTATTAGCTGCTTTTCAAAATCTTTTATACCCCACGAATTTTAAACTGTTATTTTTTTTAAATATTTATGTTTAACTTATCCGTTCAAAATATTAATTTTCTATGAAAATATAGCAGAACTTTTGCTTTTAGTAATTATTTAATGGTACAGAAGAGTTTTTCTTTTCGTAAAGATAAGTATAAGCAACTATGTGTATTTTATTATTTCAAAAAAAAATTACGAACATATGAATACATATTTATTTTATTTTATTTAGCTGCGCCATAATAGTTCTTTTTTTTTAAGTTCAAAACTTTTACTATGAAACGAAACACCTTTACTAGTACGAAAAAATAGACCACCTAACCCATATGGGTCGCCAGTAAACATATAGATACATAAAAAGAATATATATATAATATTATATAAAAAATTTTATTCATATTTTGTAACTCATTTAAGAAAGAGTAAGAGTAAAGTAAGTAATATTTTTAATGACATGATAGATTCTGCTAGTAATATTAATTTTAGCCCTTTTAAATTATCCATTTATTACCAAAATATTAGAGAATTTCATACTAGATTTTCTAACTGTGCTGTTTTAGATTTTGATATTTTTATATTAATGAAATTTGGCTTTAATTCTTCTTTTAATAAATTAGAAATATTTTCTCCACCGTACACCGTCTATAGGAAAGACAGATATGGTTCAATTTTGTTTGAAAATCTTAGAAAAGGTTGTGATGTTTTGATAGCCATACATGTTCACATAGCAATATTGTTGATATAATAGAAATATTTCAAATAAAAATTTTAATTTAGCTCTAATTTACAAATCTTATTATCATTAGTTGGTATATTCCCACTGCTTCTAATATTGAATTTTTCATTAAGTATATTGATATTATTGATTCCATAATTTGTAAACTTAAGTACAATGATGATATTATTCTCTTTGGGGAACACAATTTTTCTAATATTAACAAATATCCTTAGTATGTAATTAACAAGGCAATCAATTAGATCTCTTATTCTCAACTAATTTGAATCATATCTGTTATTTTAATTGTCCTATGGCACTCGTAAGAATTGACGTTTACGGCCTAGCTATTTGTTTTTTTTTAGTTCTTTTTCACCTCCAAATGTTTAATCAGCCCTGTTTTGTTAATTGCTTTAATTTTTGCATAGCCAATTACGTTGGTAATAATAACATAATTACTAACCACCTTGACTTTTCGTTCTTAACATCTTTTAATATAAACATAATGGCTTTTACACAACCATTTTTTCTATTGTTCAAATCCAGTAGCGTCTGACCCAGAATGGGCAGCTTTCCGGTCTGCGTCTGATCCCGAAGTGACGGCAGTGAAAGAACCTAACCTAAGGTATAAATGAGAACATGGGAACCAAAATGCCATGAAGAAAACTCAAGGATTGAATACCCCAGGTGGCAAACCAGTTGATCTGGAAAATCCACCTCTTCGGTGGTAGGTCCCATGTATTCTGGAGGGGACCATTTAATTTTTGGAGGAGTAATCGTACGAAAAGAACTCCTCCAGAAACAACAACAAGAAGTAAAGTATCAACAGAAGGAAGTAAAACACATAGAACACATAGAACAGTCCAGTTCCTATCGTTTCCTATCCCTACTCCCTAGCCAATATACTGCGCTCGCAGGTAATGTTTCGTCCCATTATATTGGCTAAAGGGGGAGGTGAGTTTAGTCAGTAAGAATCTGACACTAGCAAGGGGGAAATTCTTGGTGTCTTTGGAAGATTCTCACCTCTCTTAGGAAAAAAAAACAAAAGGAAGAAACTGTAAGTATACAACTGGAAGAAACGGTAAGTATATTACAGCAACATATTAAAGCTCTAGAAGAAAAAATGACTCATATGGATGGAAAAAGAAGGCCACCTACACCACCTGCACTAACTACTTATGAAACTGATGAGGAAGAACTTACAAGGGAAACCGACTGGATCTTAAAGAGGAAATCAAAAAAACGTAAAGCTGAAGCTAGTCCTGAAATATATGCAACGGCAGTATCCGGAACACCGGAATATAAAACCTCTAACAAAAAAATACCGGGAAAACATATTTACCACCACCTGCATTGCAATGCTAATGATATAGTTGCAGATTTGAAAGAAAGGGGATTCAAATTCTAGAAGCAGTTAATATTATCAAAAAAGAAAAATTGAGGATAGTACTGGTGTTATAACAATTAAAAAAAGGGGCTTACCATTATTTATGCTCACATTTCATAACCAAGAAAACTTAGAAAAAATCTATAGAATCATTTATATAATGAGTATAGTAGTTAAAATTGAACTACTGAGAAAAAAGTCAACACTTATACCACAATGCAAGCAATGTCGAGCTTTCAGTCACACACAGGCATATTGTAACAAGGATTTTGGCTATGTAAAATGCGCTGCAAAATACGCGACATCAGCTTGCACATTAAAAAAAGAACAAAAACCTAAATGTGTTAATTGTCGTGGTAATCACCCTGCAAGTTATAGAGGTTGTCCTATCGCAAAAAATCAACAACAAAGGAAAAATCAGCAAGCAAACACACGCAATAAACAGAACAAAATAGTCTTGGGCAAAGAAGGTAAAGGAAATACATTAAAACAACCACTTACTCCAAATATACAAACTGGGAATAGTAAGTTATTTGCACAGATAGCTAAAAACAAACAACAAGAAGAAACCTCTATGAAAGAAATGCTAAACACTATTTTGCAGAAAATGTATGACCAAGACGATTCTCTTCAAAAACTACGGTACGAGATAGCGGAAATAAAGAAAAAAAGCAGGCAAACGAGTGCCAAACAAAAATAAAAATGACTAATACTGTTAAAATTGCCACATGGAATGCAAACGGGATTTAGTAACATGTTCTGGAATTTGAAATATTTTTAATGAATGAAAATATTGAGATATGCCTGATTTTTGAAACACACCTACAAAAAATAGTGAAATCTAAAAATACTCGGTTATGAATGTTATCATACTCCACATCCTACTGGTAAAGCGAGAGGAGGGTCAGCAGTAATAGTCAAAAATAATATTAAGCACCATGAAGAACCAAATATAGCAAATTGCGCAATGCAAACAACAACGATTAGTATATGGACTAAAAATAAAAATTTTAAGATAGTAGCCATATACTATCCGCCAAATCACTCGCTAAATAAAGATGATTACTTGAACTTGTTCAAGTCACTAGGCAATAACTTCATTGTAGGAGGCGATTTTAATACCAAACACATCTACTGGGGCTCGAGACTAAGATCTGCAAAAGATAAGGGGCTCTACAGACAGGCCCGAAAAGACAGATGCGACTTTTTCTCATCCGGTTCACCAACCTATTGGCCTACAGATCCATCAAAAACACCGGATCTTATCAACTTTTTTGTTATAAAAAATACATATTACATATATTATTAAAAAAATACATATTACATATATTAAATACAAAAATACATATATTATTTGTATACATATTACATTATCAAATAAGCAACTATGTTGATGCAAATAATTCTTATAATCTTTTATATCTTCTATATAAATTTCAGCCAGGATTTAGAAAGCTGCACAGCATTTCATCTGCGCTGCTTCAAATTTCTGACAACATCCACACTGAGATTGATAAAAAGAATGAAATTAAAATTTCTGACAACATCCATACTGAGATTGACAAACTTTTACTTGATTTTTCTAAGGCATTTGATTGCAATATGTTATTGCTAATGGCGTTGCTTCCAACTATTTAGATTTACAATGGGGGTTCCGCACGCTCAACTTTATACAAGTTGACGATATTAATTATGATCTAGATGCTATTCTTTTCTGGTCGAACTTGAATTTACTGAAACTTAATGCATCGAAGTCTCATGCCATGATTATCTACTCTCGCAACATTGACACCTCATCTTTGCCTATCATAAAAATAATCAAATCACCCATTAACTATGTTCAGTGAGCAAAAAATCTAGGTGTAATTTTTAATAAAACTTTAACTTGGAACGAGCACATAAACCACATTTCGATGAAAGGATATCTAATTTTACGGAAGCTATGGAAATACCCTTACTAAAAAGAATGACAAGTGATCTAATACATGTGCAAAGTTACGATGATTTATCATCTGATCACACTCCAGTAATTTTAACGTGTGGTAAAGATGTAAAACAAAAGGAAAATATACGAAGTCTAGCAAACAAAAAAACCAATTGGAATAAATTTAGAAGGAAATTTCAAATAAACCCAAGATCGTTGCTAGAAACAAGAACACAAATAGACAGAGAAGTCGAATATTTCACATCAGAAATTCAAACGGCAGTAGAGGAGAGTACACCGTCAGTGCGTGCGAGCATGCAATACAGAACCAGCTATCCAAGAGAAATAATTGAACTTATCCAGGAAAAAAAAAGGGCTTGAAGAAAATGGCAAATAACAAGGTTTCCGGGTGATAAAGCCCATCTAAATCAGCTGAGCAATAGACTTAAAAAACAAATTACTAAGTTCAAAAATGAGTCTGTTAATATTTTTCTCAGTAAATTAACAGCTACTGAGAGCACAGACTACTCATTAAGGAAAGCTGCAAATCGGCTGAGAATACCAAAGATTCAAAACCAACCGTTGAAAAGCAAAAATGGGAAATGGATTGGAAATCCAAAAGACAAAGCCAGAATCTTTTCCGAACACCTATCAAATGTCTTCAAGCCATTCCCGCAAAGTGCAGCTGATGGAAATACACATCTCATAGCAAAAATTGATGTAGAGGAAATATGTCACATTGAAGAAACTGTAAGTATACAACTGGAAGAAACAGTAAGTATATTACAGCAACATATTAAAGCTCTAGAAGAAAAAATGACTCATATGGATGGAAAAAGAAGGCCACCTACACCACCTGCACTAACTACTTATGAAACTGATGAGGAAGAACTTACAAGGGAAACCGACTGGATCTTAAAGAGGAAATCAAAAAAACGTAAAGCTGAAGCTAGTCCTGAAATATATGCAACGGCAGTATCCGGAACACCGGAATATAAAACCTCTAACAAAAAAATACCGGGAAAACATATTTATCACCACCTGCATTGCAATGCTAATGATATAGTTGCATATTTGAAAGAAAGGGGATTCAAATTCTAGAAGCAGTTAATATTATCAAAAAAGAAAAATTGAGGATAGTACTGGTGTTATAACAATTAAAAAAAGGGGCTTACCATTATTTATGCTCACATTTCATAACCAAGAAAACTTAGAAAAAATCTATAGAATCATTTATATAATGAGTATAGTAGTTAAAATTGAACTACTGAGAAAAAAGTCAACACTTATACCACAATGCAAGCAATGTCGAGCTTTCAGTCACACACAGGCATATTGTAACAAGGATTTTGGCTATGTAAAATGCGCTGCAAAATACGCGACATCAGCTTGCACATTAAAAAAAGAACAAAAACCTAAATGTGTTAATTGTCGTGGTAATCACCCTGCAAGTTATAGAGGTTGTCCTATCGCAAAAAATCAACAACAAAGGAAAAATCAGCAAGCAAACACACGCAATAAACAGAACAAAATAGTCTTGGGCAAAGAAGGTAAAGGAAATACATTAAAACAACCACTTACTCCAAATATACAAACTGGGAATAGTTAGTTATTTGCACAGATAGCTAAAAACAAACAACAAGAAGAAACCTCTATGAAAGAAATGCTAAACACTATTTTGCAGAAAATGTATGACCAAGACGATTCTCTTCAAAAACTACGGTACGAGATAGCGGAAATAAAGAAAAAAAGCAGGCAAACGAGTGCCAAACAAAAATAAAAATGACTAATACTGTTAAAATTGCCACATGGAATGCAAACGGGATTTAGTAACATGTTCTGGAATTTGAAATATTTTTAATGAATGAAAATATTGAGATATGCCTGATTTTTGAAACACACCTACAAAAAATAGTGAAATCTAAAAATACTCGGTTATGAATGTTATCATACTCCACATCCTACTGGTAAAGCGAGAGGAGGGTCAGCAGTAATAGTCAAAAATAATATTAAGCACCATGAAGAACCAAATATAGCAAATTGCGCAATGCAAACAACAACGATTAGTATATGGACTAAAAATAAAAATTTTAAGATAGTAGCCATATACTATCCGCCAAATCACTCGCTAAATAAAGATGATTACTTGAACTTGTTCAAGTCACTAGGCAATAACTTCATTGTAGGAGGCGATTTTAATGCCAAACACACCTACTGGGGCTCGAAACTAAGATCTGCAAAAGATAAGGGGCTCTACAGACAGGCCCGAAAAGACAGATGCGACTTTTTCTCATCCGGTTCACCAACCTATTGGCCTACAGATCCATCAAAAACACCGGATCTTATCAACTTTTTTGTTATAAAAAATACATATTACATATATTATTAAAAAAATACATATTACATATATTAAATACAAAAATACATATATTATTTGTATACATATTACATTATCAAATAAGCAACTATGTTGATGCAAATAATTCTTATAATCTTTTATATCTTCTATATAAATTTCAGCCAGGATTTAGAAAGCTGCACAGCATTTCATCTGCGCTGCTTCAAATTTCTGACAACATCCACACTGAGATTGATAAAAAGAATGAAATTAAAATTTCTGACAACATCCATACTGAGATTGACAAACTTTTACTTGATTTTTCTAAGGCATTTGATTGCAATATGTTATTGCTAATGGCGTTGCTTCCAACTATTTAGATTTACAATGGGGGTTCCGCACGCTCAACTTTATACAAGTTGAAGATATTAATTATGATCTATATGCTATTCTTTTCTGGTCGAACTTGAATTTACTGAAACTTAATGCATCGAAGTCTCATGCCATGATTATCTACTCTCGCAACATTGACACCTCATCTTTGCCTATCATAAAAATAATCAAATCACCCATTAACTATGTTCAGTGAGCAAAAAATCTAGGTGTAATTTTTAATAAAACTTTAACTTGGAACGAGCACATAAACCACATTTCGATGAAAGGATATCTAATTTTACGGAAGCTATGGAAATACCCTTACTAAAAAGAATGACAAGTGATCTAATACATGTGCAAAGTTACGATGATTTATCATCTGATCACACTCCAGTAATTTTAACGTGTGGTAAAGATGTAAAACAAAAGGAAAATATACGAAGTCTAGCAAACAAAAAAACCAATTGGAATAAATTTAGAAGGAAATTTCAAATAAACCCAAGATCGTTGCTAGAAACAAGAACACAAATAGACAGAGAAGTCGAATATTTCACATCAGAAATTCAAACGGCAGTAGAGGAGAGTACACCGTCAGTGCGTGCGAGCATGCAATACAGAACCAGCTATCCAAGAGAAATAATTGAACTTATCCAGGAAAAAAAAAGGGCTTGAAGAAAATGGCAAATAACAAGGTTTCCGGGTGATAAAGCCCATCTAAATCAGCTGAGCAATAGACTTAAAAAACAAATTACTAAGTTCAAAAATGAGTCTGTTAATATTTTTCTCAGTAAATTAACAGCTACTGAGAGCACAGACTACTCATTAAGGAAAGCTTAAATCGGCTGAGAATACCAAAGATTCAAAACCAACCGTTGAAAAGCAAAAATGGGAAATGGATTGGAAATCCAAAAGACAAAGCCAGAATCTTTTCCGAACACCTATCAAATGTCTTCAAGCCATTCCCGCAAAGTGCAGCTGATGGAAATACACATCTCATAGCAAAAATTGATGTAGAGGAAATATGTCACATTGAAGGAACTGAAGGATGTGTCTATAAATAACCTCAGTAATAAGAAAAGTCCAGGTTATGATGGTATTTCCGGGAAACTTATAAAAGAACTGCCAGATGCAAGTTTTCTAAAACTACAACATATTATTAACGCTTGCTTCAAATTAAAGTATGTACCTCGTATTTGGAAAATAGCCGAAGTAATTGTTATACCTAAGCAAGGCAAACTAACAGAAGTCACATCTTATCGCCCAATATCTTTACTACAAATAATTTCAAAGATTTTTGAGAAAATGTTGCTGAAAAGGCTTAATATAATTATTAAGCAAAGAAATCTAGTTCCTTCACATCAATCTGGATTCAGAAATAACCATTCAACACTAGATCACATCCATCGTATAACGGATATAATAGAAAAAACATTTGAGGAAAAAAAGTCTGTTCTGCTGTCTTCTTGGATGTGGCCCAGACATTCAATAAGGTATGGCACGAATGTCACAAGTTTAAACTTCACAGAGATCTACCTAGACAATATTTTGAAAAGCTTGACTCATACCTAAGCAATAGATACTTCAGAGTTCGCTATGGAACGGAATACTCAGACCTAAAAGCGATGACGGCAGGTGTTCCGCAGGGAAGTGTTCTCGGGACTGTATTATATCTATTGTTCACAAGAGATATCCCTCAAGATTATAATGTTACTACAGCGACATGTGCAGATGATACTGAGATTCTCGCTGTCGGAAATTGTATTGCTGACGCCACAAATAAATTGCAAAACGCAGTAAGTAAAATAACAACTTGGACGCAAAAATGGTGAATCAAGTTAAACAAAACTAAATCAACACATATAAATTTCACGCTCAAAAAGATAGCCAATCTTCCTGTATTCATAAATAACCAAATTATACCTTATGTTAACACTGCCAAATACTTGGGTATGAACTAGGGTGCTAAGCTAAAGTGGAATGAGAACATAAAGAAAAAAAAAGAGGAGCTAAACATTAAATATAGGAAATTGTACTGGTTACTAGGACGTAAATCCGAGTTGTCAGTAGAAAATAAAATCTTGCTATACAAACAGGTACGCTGTCCAACTATGAGGCTGTGCAAAAATATCAAATATCAATATACTCCAAACCTTTCAAAACAAAGTACTACGCGGAGTTGTAAACGCCTCTTGGTATATACGCAACAAAGACCTACATCGGGATCTACATATCAAAGCACTACTAGCGATTGCGGATACATGAGAACGTCAACATGAAAGCTGGACTGGATGTTGATAGCAATATTCGTCAGCTGAAAAGAAGGAAACCACAAGAGTTACTACAATGTATTTTATATAATAATATAATATTTTTCCAGTACACGTGAACAAATAAAAAGAAAAAAAAGTCTTTAGTCGATCAAACAGATCGGTCTTGCCACAAGGAAAGGTGGTTTTAGCCGGTAAGAATTTGGCATTAGCAGAACACGGGTTCTACAGTATCTTTTAAAGATCTCCACCGACCTACGAAAAAAAAAAAAAATTTTTTTCTATTATTGCACAATTTTCGTTATTGGCAAAAGAAATAATTTTAGTCCTTGGTTCATTGAACATCTTAAGAAACTACTAAAAGACAAAAAAATAAAGCCTAATCATGAATTATAACAACAATAATAGCTCTAATTCGACAATCATTTCTGAATGGTTTAGTGACATTGTTTAGGTCATTTTTAATTATTGGTTTGTGTTCTTGACAAAACAAATTTTTCTTACTTAAACAATTTTCCTAAAACAACGCTTAGCAATAATAATATTAATAAAAATTTGGTTGTTAGTTTTTTAAATAAACTTGATGATAATTCTAGTCCTGGCACCAAGAAATTCCCAATTTTTCTTAATAAGATTTTTTTCTATTTAGTTGCACATTTTATTTAATTTAGCGTGTTTTAAAGACTTCTGAAGTTAGTCTTACTCTAGAAAACGGTTCATTTCAGGACATCTCACAAAACAAAAGTATGTTATTATCGACCGATTGCAGAATTATCTATTATTCCTAAAGTCCTTGAATTAATAGTATTTAATTCTATTTATGAGCATTGTACTAGCGTTTAATAGTCTTATCAAGCGTAAATCTACAGTTGCTAATCACGTTAAATCCACTTCAAGTTTTCCTAAAATATGGAGTATGGTTTTCAAACAGCAGTAACTTACATTGGTTTTAAAAAATCATATGATTTTCTTCTGCATCATTTTTATAATAGGTGTAACTATTAGCCAGAACCGAATCAAACAAATCAAGAGTGGACGAATGACTATGTATGCTGCTATTCAACTGTTTATATTTTTTTATTTTTAATCATTCACATTTCCATTTTATGTTATATTTGTTTATATTATTTTTTTATTTCCCTTTTATCTTAAATTTTGATGTTTTCAATGTTTACTATTTTAACAGCACTTATTTTGATTACGAAAATTTCAACATTTCTCGTTTTCTCTTGCTGGTTATCTTTCTGAGTAAATCTTTGCAGGCTCAATTGCTTACTAATTTAATTAATAGCTTCATTAACAACTGACTACTGTGCAATTAGTTCGGGTTGATCCCTAACATTGTATTATGTTCAGCTTTTAAAAATCCAGAACGCTTTAATATTATTAATTTAAATATAAGTAGGCTTTTACCAAAAATTGATATTCTTCGGTCATACATTGCGAAAATTCAAGTTAATATTACACTCATATCTGACACGTGGCTGGATTGCTATATCAGCTCTAATATTGTCAGAATATCTGGGTTCAAGCTTTACAGGTGTGATCGGTCTCAACTAAATTCTTCAGGTAATCAAATTCGTTGCGATGGGGTATGTTCGTTTAATGCGGTCTCTCTGTGAGATTATTGAGCATTCTTCTCAACTTGACGAAATTAAATATATTTTAGTGGAAGCTAAATTTAATAAACAAACAGCTTTAATTGGCATGATTTACTTTCCTCATCCCGCTATTCACAAAATGGAGCGGTTTTTCAATGCTATGAATTTTTTGTGTTCAAACTATGAAAATATACTAATTGGTGGTGATTTCACCATAGACACTTTAGATAACAACAACCCTATGAAAAATTGTTTCCAATAAAATCAATTGTATTTCTTTGAGCATATTAAATAAGCCCACGCTAGCTCATTTTTATTCTTCTCGAAACTCATTTTTGGTACTGTTTCTATTGTCATCTCATATTTTGAATTACATTGATAGCTTTGGCCAAGATTCGATTCCTGGTCTATCCGACCATTACTTGATCTATACTACCATGAATACTTCTGTATTCCCCAAAGAAACTGTATCGTATAGGAGTTATAACACTATCAACATGAACAACATTTTATCAACATTAACAATAATATAGACAACAAAGGCGAAATACTCAATTGCCTTATATTAAAATTGCATACTGATAACGTTCCAACTAAATCTTTCACTCCAAGAGATGGCTTTATCCCTTACTATAGCAGCTCTATAAAAATGTTGATAAGGGAACGAGATAATGCGTATGAAACTTGGAAAGAAATAAATCGGTATCTGACCTCAACATTTTTAAAAAACTGCAACAAAAATAAACTCAAAATACGCCAAGCTAAAAATTATTACTTTAACAAGGTTTTACTATCAGCTACTGGTTTAAAAATCTTCATCCATAATTTATCCAACCTTGGTATTGGGAGAGATAAACATATTTTGACTGAAACCGTTGATGTCGATGCTTTAAACAAAAAAATTGTTGTAGCGCCGTCAACTTTAAATCCCATTTTCGATACTACTACTTCGGATGTTCCAACAACTTTGTGTTGTTTGAACTGATGAAGTTATCCAGACCGTATTACATATTAAATCCGAGTCTGTCCTGATCAAATACCTCTGAAATTTGTAAAAATTATACTCGGCTTAATTGCTTCTTATATTACTCATGTTTTCAACTGCCTTCTAACCAGTGGTGATTTTGCTTTTGAAATGTGACTTTAGACCTGGAAGACTTAAACTGGATGACTTTAGAGCCATCAGTATTTTGTCCATTTTATCGAAATTTTTTGTATACATATTACATTATCAAATAAGCAACTATGTTGATGCAAATAATTCTTATAATCTTTTATATCTTCTATATAAATTTCAGCCAGGATTTAGAAAGCTGCACAGCATTTCATCTGCGCTGCTTCAAATTTCTGACAACATCCACACTGAGATTGATAAAAAGAATGAAATTAAAATTTCTGACAACATCCATACTGAGATTGACAAACTTTTACTTGATTTTTCTAAGGCATTTGATTGCACGCTCAACTTTATACAAGTTGACGATATTAATTATGATCTAGATGCTATTCTTTTCTGGTCGAACTTGAATTTACTGAAACTTAATGCATCGAAGTCTCATACCATGATTATCTACTCTCGCAACATTGACACCTCATCTTTGCCTATCATAAAAATAATCAAATCACCCATTAACTATGTTCAGTGAGCAAAAAATCTAGGTGTAATTTTTAATAAAACTTTAACTTGGAACGAGCACATAAACCACATTTCGATGAAAGGATATCTAATTTTACGGAAGCTATGGAAATACCCTTACTAAAAAGAATGACAAGTGATCTAATACATGTGCAAAGTTACGATGATTTATCATCTGATCACACTCCAGTAATTTTAACGTGTGGTAAAGATGTAAAACAAAAGGAAAATATACGAAGTCTAGCAAACAAAAAAACCAATTGGAATAAATTTAGAAGGAAATTTCAAATAAACCCAAGATCGTTGCTAGAAACAAGAACACAAATAGACAGAGAAGTCGAATATTTCACATCAGAAATTCAAACGGCAGTAGAGGAGAGTACACCGTCAGTGCGTGCGAGCATGCAATACAGAACCAGCTATCCAAGAGAAATAATTGAACTTATCCAGGAAAAAAAAAGGGCTTGAAGAAAATGGCAAATAACAAGGTTTCCGGGTGATAAAGCCCATCTAAATCAGCTGAGCAATAGACTTAAAAAACAAATTACTAAGTTCAAAAATGAGTCTGTTAATATTTTTCTCAGTAAATTAACAGCTACTGAGAGCACAGACTACTCATTAAGGAAAGCTGCAAATCGGCTGAGAATACCAAAGATTCAAAACCAACCGTTGAAAAGCAAAAATGGGAAATGGATTGGAAATCCAAAAGACAAAGCCAGAATCTTTTCCGAACACCTATCAAATGTCTTCAAGCCATTCCCGCAAAGTGCAGCTGATGCAAATACACATCTCATAGCAAAAATTGATGTAGAGGAAATATGTCACATTGAAGAAACTGTAAGTATACAACTGGAAGAAACAGTAAGTATATTACAGCAACATATTAAAGCTCTAGAAGAAAAAATGACTCATATGGATGGAAAAAGAAGGCCACCTACACCACCTGCACTAACTACTTATGAAACTGATGAGGAAGAACTTACAAGGGAAACCGACTGGATCTTAAAGAGGAAATCAAAAAAACGTAAAGCTGAAGCTAGTCCTGAAATATATGCAACGGCAGTATCCGGAACACCGGAATATAAAACCTCTAACAAAAAAAAACCGGGAAAACATATTTACCACCACCTGCATTGCAATGCTAATGATATAGTTGCAGATTTGAAAGAAAGGGGATTCAAATTCTAGAAGCAGTTAATATTATCAAAAAAGAAAAATTGAGGATAGTACTGGTGTTATAACAATTAAAAAAAGGGGCTTACCATTATTTATGCTCACATTTCATAACCAAAAAAACTTAGAAAAAATCTATAGAATCATTTATATAATGAGTATAGTAGTTAAAATTGAACTACTGAGAAAAAAGTCAACACTTATACCACAATGCAAGCAATGTCGAGCTTTCAGTCACACACAGGCATATTGTAACAAGGATTTTGGCTATGTAAAATGCGCTGCAAAATACGCGACATCAGCTTGCACATTAAAAAAAGAACAAAAACCTAAATGTGTTAATTGTCGTGGTAATCACCCTGCAAGTTATAGAGGTTGTCCTATCGCAAAAAATCAACAACAAAGGAAAAATCAGCAAGCAAACACACGCAATAAACAGAACAAAATAGTCTTGGGCAAAGAAGGTAAAGGAAATACATTAAAACAACCACTTACTCCAAATATACAAACTGGGAATAGTAAGTTATTTGCACAGATAGCTAAAAACAAACAACAAGAAGAAACCTCTATGAAAGAAATGCTAAACACTATTTTGCAGAAAATGTATGACCAAGACGATTCTCTTCAAAAACTACGGTACGAGATAGCGGAAATAAAGAAAAAAAGCAGGCAAACGAGTGCCAAACAAAAATAAAAATGACTAATACTGTTAAAATTGCCACATGGAATGCAAACGGGATTTAGTAACATGTTCTGGAATTTGAAATATTTTTAATGAATGAAAATATTGAGATATGCCTGATTTTTGAAACACACCTACAAAAAATAGTGAAATCTAAAAATACTCGGTTATGAATGTTATCATACTCCACATCCTACTGGTAAAGCGAGAGGAGGGTCAGCAGTAATAGTCAAAAATAATATTAAGCACCATGAAGAACCAAATATAGCAAATTGCGCAATGCAAACAACAACGATTAGTATATGGACTAAAAATAAAAATTTTAAGATAGTAGCCATATACTATCCGCCAAATCACTCGCTAAATAAAGATGATTACTTGAACTTGTTCAAGTCACTAGGCAATAACTTCATTGTAGGAGGCGATTTTAATGCCAAACACACCTACTGGGGCTCGAGACTAAGATCTGCAAAAGATAAGGGGCTCTACAGACAGGCCCGAAAAGACAGATGCGACTTTTTCTCATCCGGTTCACCAACCTATTGGCCTACAGATCCATCAAAAACACCGGATCTTATCAACTTTTTTGTTATAAAAAATACATATTACATATATTATTAAAAAAATACATATTACATATATTAAATACAAAAATACATATATTATTTGTATACATATTACATTATCAAATAAGCAACTATGTTGATGCAAATAATTCTTATAATCTTTTATATCTTCTATATAAATTTCAGCCAGGATTTAGAAAGCTGCACAGCATTTCATCTGCGCTGCTTCAAATTTCTGACAACATCCACACTGAGATTGATAAAAAGAATGAAATTAAAATTTCTGACAACATCCATACTGAGATTGACAAACTTTTACTTGATTTTTCTAAGGCATTTGATTGCAATATGTTATTGCTAATGGCGTTGCTTCCAACTATTTAGATTTACAATGGGGGTTCCGCACGCTCAACTTTATACAAGTTGACGATATTAATTATGATCTAGATGCTATTCTTTTCTGGTCGAACTTGAATTTACTGAAACTTAATGCATCGAAGTCTCATGCCATGATTATCTACTCTCGCAACATTGACACCTCATCTTTGCCTATCATAAAAATAATCAAATCACCCATTAACTATGTTCAGTGAGCAAAAAATCTAGGTGTAATTTTTAATAAAACTTTAACTTGGAACGAGCACATAAACCACATTTCGATGAAAGGATATCTAATTTTACGGAAGCTATGGAAATACCCTTACTAAAAAGAATGACAAGTGATCTAATACATGTGCAAAGTTACGATGATTTATCATCTGATCACACTCCAGTAATTTTAACGTGTGGTAAAGATGTAAAACAAAAGGAAAATATACGAAGTCTAGCAAACAAAAAAACCAATTGGAATAAATTTAGAAGGAAATTTCAAATAAACCCAAGATCGTTGCTAGAAACAAGAACACAAATAGACAGAGAAGTCGAATATTTCACATCAGAAATTCAAACGGCAGTAGAGGAGAGTACACCGTCAGTGCGTGCGAGCATGCAATACAGAACCAGCTATCCAAGAGAAATAATTGAACTTATCCAGGAAAAAAAAAGGGCTTGAAGAAAATGGCAAATAACAAGGTTTCCGGGTGATAAAGCCCATCTAAATCAGCTGAGCAATAGACTTAAAAAACAAATTACTAAGTTCAAAAATGAGTCTGTTAATATTTTTCTCAGTAAATTAACAGCTACTGAGAGCACAGACTACTCATTAAGGAAAGCTGCAAATCGGCTGAGAATACCAAAGATTCAAAACCAACCGTTGAAAAGCAAAAATGGGAAATGGATTGGAAATCCAAAAGACAAAGCCAGAATCTTTTCCGAACACCTATCAAATGTCTTCAAGCCATTCCCGCAAAGTGCAGCTGATGGAAATACACATCTCATAGCAAAAATTGATGTAGAGGAAATATGTCACATTGAAGAAACTGTAAGTATACAACTGGAAGAAACAGTAAGTATATTACAGCAACATATTAAAGCTCTAGAAGAAAAAATGACTCATATGGATGGAAAAAGAAGGCCACCTACACCACCTGCACTAACTACTTATGAAGCTGATGAGGAAGAACTTACAAGGGAAACCGACTGGATCTTAAAGAGGAAATCAAAAAAACGTAAAGCTGAAGCTAGTCCTGAAATATATGCAACGGCAGTATCCGGAACACCGGAATATAAAACCTCTAACAAAAAAATACCGGGAAAACATATTTACCACCACCTGCATTGCAATGCTAATGATATAGTTGCAGATTTGAAAGAAAGGGGATTCAAATTCTAGAAGCAGTTAATATTATCAAAAAAGAAAAATTGAGGATAGTACTGGTGTTATAACAATTAAAAAAAGGGGCTTACCATTATTTATGCTCACATTTCATAACCAAGAAAACTTAGAAAAAATCTATAGAATCATTTATATAATGAGTATAGTAGTTAAAATTGAACTACTGAGAAAAAAGTCAACACTTATATCACAATGCAAGCAATGTCGAGCTTTCAGTCACACACAGGCATATTGTAACAAGGATTTTGGCTATGTAAAATGCGCTGCAAAATACGCGACATCAGCTTGCACATTAAAAAAAGAACAAAAACCTAAATGTGTTAATTGTCGTGGTAATCACCCTGCAAGTTATAGAGGTTGTCCTATCGCAAAAAATCAACAACAAAGGAAAAATCAGCAAGCAAACACACGCAATAAACAGAACAAAATAGTCTTGGGCAAAGAAGGTAAAGGAAATACATTAAAACAACCACTTACTCCAAATATACAAACTGGGAATAGTTAGTTATTTGCACAGATAGCTAAAAACAAACAACAAGAAGAAACCTCTATGAAAGAAATGCTAAACACTATTTTGCAGAAAATGTATGACCAAGACGATTCTCTTCAAAAACTACGGTACGAGATAGCGGAAATAAAGAAAAAAAGCAGGCAAACGAGTGCCAAACAAAAATAAAAATGACTAATACTGTTAAAATTGCCACATGGAATGCAAACGGGATTTAGTAACATGTTCTGGAATTTGAAATATTTTTAATGAATGAAAATATTGAGATATGCCTGATTTTTGAAACACACCTACAAAAAATAGTGAAATCTAAAAATACTCGGTTATGAATGTTATCATACTCCACATCCTACTGGTAAAGCGAGAGGAGGGTCAGCAGTAATAGTCAAAAATAATATTAAGCACCATGAAGAACCAAATATAGCAAATTGCGCAATGCAAACAACAACGATTAGTATATGGACTAAAAATAAAAATTTTAAGATAGTAGCCATATACTATCCGCCAAATCACTCGCTAAATAAAGATGATTACTTGAACTTGTTCAAGTCACTAGGCAATAACTTCATTGTAGGAGGCGATTTTAATGCCAAACACACCTACTGGGGCTCGAGACTA
Organism: Poecilobothrus nobilitatus; assembly: GCA_947095535.1. NCBI lineage: Eukaryota > Metazoa > Arthropoda > Insecta > Diptera > Dolichopodidae > Poecilobothrus > Poecilobothrus nobilitatus. The sequence continues at coordinate 147,981,478 of OX352772.1, forward strand.
AGATCTGCAAAAGATAAGGGGCTCTACAGACAGGCCCGAAAAGACAGATGCGACTTTTTCTCATCCGGTTCACCAACCTATTGGCCTACAGATCCATCAAAAACACCGGATCTTATCAACTTTTTTGTTATAAAAAATACATATTACATATATTATTAAAAAAATACATATTACATATATTAAATACAAAAATACATATATTATTTGTATACATATTACATTATCAAATAAGCAACTATGTTGATGCAAATAATTCTTATAATCTTTTATATCTTTTATATAAATTTCAGCCAGGATTTAGAAAGCTGCACAGCATTGCATCTGCGCTGCTTCAAATTTCTGACAACATCCACACTGAGATTGATAAAAAGAATGAAATTAAAATTTCTGACAACATCCATACTGAGATTGACAAACTTTTACTTGATTTTTCTAAGGCATTTGATTGCAATATGTTATTGCTAATGGCGTTGCTTCCAACTATTTAGATTTACAATGGGGGTTCCGCACGCTCAACTTTATACAAGTTGAAGATATTAATTATGATCTATATGCTATTCTTTTCTGGTCGAACTTGAATTTACTGAAACTTAATGCATCGAAGTCTCATGCCATGATTATCTACTCTCGCAACATTGACACCTCATCTTTGCCTATCATAAAAATAATCAAATCACCCATTAACTATGTTCAGTGAGCAAAAAATCTAGGTGTAATTTTTAATAAAACTTTAACTTGGAACGAGCACATAAACCACATTTCGATGAAAGGATATCTAATTTTACGGAAGCTATGGAAATACCCTTACTAAAAAGAATGACAAGTGATCTAATACATGTGCAAAGTTACGATGATTTATCATCTGATCACACTCCAGTAATTTTAACGTGTGGTAAAGATGTAAAACAAAAGGAAAATATACGAAGTCTAGCAAACAAAAAAACCAATTGGAATAAATTTAGAAGGAAATTTCAAATAAACCCAAGATCGTTGCTAGAAACAAGAACACAAATAGACAGAGAAGTCGAATATTTCACATCAGAAATTCAAACGGCAGTAAAGGAGAGTACACCGTCAGTGCGTGCGAGCATGCAATACAGAACCAGCTATCCAAGAGAAATAATTGAACTTATCCAGGAAAAAAAAGGGCTTGAAGAAAATGGCAAATAACAAGGTTTCCGGGTGATAAAGCCCATCTAAATCAGCTGAGCAATAGACTTAAAAAACAAATTACTAAGTTCAAAAATGAGTCTGTTAATATTTTTCTCAGTAAATTAACAGCTACTGAGAGCACAGACTACTCATTAAGGAAAGCTTAAATCGGCTGAGAATACCAAAGATTCAAAACCAACCGTTGAAAAGCAAAAATGGGAAATGGATTGGAAATCCAAAAGACAAAGCCAGAATCTTTTCCGAACACCTATCAAATGTCTTCAAGCCATTCCCGCAAAGTGCAGCTGATGGAAATACACATCTCATAGCAAAAATTGATGTAGAGGAAATATGTCACATTGAAGGAACTGAAGGATGTGTCTATAAATAACCTCAGTAATAAGAAAAGTCCAGGTTATGATGGTATTTCCGGGAAACTTATAAAAGAACTGCCAGATGCAAGTTTTCTAAAACTACAACATATTATTAACGCTTGCTTCAAATTAAAGTATGTACCTCGTATTTGGAAAATAGCCGAAGTAATTGTTATACCTAAGCAAGGCAAACTAACAGAAGTCACATCTTATCGCCCAATATCTTTACTACAAATAATTTCAAAGATTTTTGAGAAAATGTTGCTGAAAAGGCTTAATATAATTATTAAGCAAAGAAATCTAGTTCCTTCACATCAATCTGGATTCAGAAATAACCATTCAACACTAGATCACATCCATCGTATAACGGATATAATAGAAAAAACATTTGAGGAAAAAAAGTCTGTTCTGCTGTCTTCTTGGATGTGGCCCAGACATTCAATAAGGTATGGCACGAATGTCACAAGTTTAAACTTCACAGAGATCTACCTAGACAATATTTTGAAAAGCTTGACTCATACCTAAGCAATAGATACTTCAGAGTTCGCTATGGAACGGAATACTCAGACCTAAAAGCGATGACGGCAGGTGTTCCGCAGGGAAGTGTTCTCGGGACTGTATTATATCTATTGTTCACAAGAGATATCCCTCAAGATTATAATGTTACTACAGCGACATGTGCAGATGATACTGAGATTCTCGCTGTCGGAAATTGTATTGCTGACGCCACAAATAAATTGCAAAACGCAGTAAGTAAAATAACAACTTGGACGCAAAAATGGTGAATCAAGTTAAACAAAACTAAATCAACACATATAAATTTCACGCTCAAAAAGATAGCCAATCTTCCTGTATTCATAAATAACCAAATTATACCTTATGTTAACACTGCCAAATACTTGGGTATGAACTAGGGTGCTAAGCTAAAGTGGAATGAGAACATAAAGAAAAAAAAAGAGGAGCTAAACATTAAATATAGGAAATTGTACTGGTTACTAGGACGTAAATCCGAGTTGTCAGTAGAAAATAAAATCTTGCTATACAAACAGGTACGCTGTCCAACTATGAGGCTGTGCAAAAATATCAAATATCAATATACTCCAAACCTTTCAAAACAAAGTACTACGCGGAGTTGTAAACGCCTCTTGGTATATACGCAACAAAGACCTACATCGGGATCTACATATCAAAGCACTACTAGCGATTGCGGATACATGAGAACGTCAACATGAAAGCTGGACTGGATGTTGATAGCAATATTCGTCAGCTGAAAAGAAGGAAACCACAAGAGTTACTACAATGTATTTTATATAATAATATAATATTTTTCCAGTACACGTGAACAAATAAAAAGAAAAAAAAGTCTTTAGTCGATCAAACAGATCGGTCTTGCCACAAGGAAAGGTGGTTTTAGCCGGTAAGAATTTGGCATTAGCAGAACACGGGTTCTACAGTATCTTTTAAAGATCTCCACCGACCTACGAAAAAAAAAAAAAATTTTTTTCTATTATTGCACAATTTTCGTTATTGGCAAAAGAAATAATTTTAGTCCTTGGTTCATTGAACATCTTAAGAAACTACTAAAAGACAAAAAAATAAAGCCTAATCATGAATTATAACAACAATAATAGCTCTAATTCGACAATCATTTCTGAATGGTTTAGTGACATTGTTTAGGTCATTTTTAATTATTGGTTTGTGTTCTTGACAAAACAAATTTTTCTTACTTAAACAATTTTCCTAAAACAACGCTTAGCAATAATAATATTAATAAAAATTTGGTTGTTAGTTTTTTAAATAAACTTGATGATAATTCTAGTCCTGGCACCAAGAAATTCCCAATTTTTCTTAATAAGATTTTTTTCTATTTAGTTGCACATTTTATTTAATTTAGCGTGTTTTAAAGACTTCTGAAGTTAGTCTTACTCTAGAAAACGGTTCATTTCAGGACATCTCACAAAACAAAAGTATGTTATTATCGACCGATTGCAGAATTATCTATTATTCCTAAAGTCCTTGAATTAATAGTATTTAATTCTATTTATGAGCATTGTACTAGCGTTTAATAGTCTTATCAAGCGTAAATCTACAGTTGCTAATCACGTTAAATCCACTTCAAGTTTTCCTAAAATATGGAGTATGGTTTTCAAACAGCAGTAACTTACATTGGTTTTAAAAAATCATATGATTTTCTTCTGCATCATTTTTATAATAGGTGTAACTATTAGCCAGAACCGAATCAAACAAATCAAGAGTGGACGAATGACTATGTATGCTGCTATTCAACTATTTATATTTTTTTATTTTTAATCATTCACATTTCCATTTTATGTTATATTTGTTTATATTATTTTTTTATTTCCCTTTTATCTTAAATTTTGATGTTTTCAATGTTTACTATTTTAACAGCACTTATTTTGATTACGAAAATTTCAACATTTCTCGTTTTCTCTTGCTGGTTATCTTTCTGAGTAAATCTTTGCAGGCTCAATTGCTTACTAATTTAATTAATAGCTTCATTAACAACTGACTACTGTGCAATTAGTTCGGGTTGATCCCTAACATTGTATTATGTTCAGCTTTTAAAAATCCAGAACGCTTTAATATTATTAATTTAAATATAAGTAGGCTTTTACCAAAAATTGATATTCTTCGGTCATACATTGCGAAAATTCAAGTTAATATTACACTCATATCTGACACGTGGCTGGATTGCTATATCAGCTCTAATATTGTCAGAATATCTGGGTTCAAGCTTTACAGGTGTGATCGGTCTCAACTAAATTCTTCAGGTAATCAAATTCGTTGCGATGGGGTATGTTCGTTTAATGCGGTCTCTCTGTGAGATTATTGAGCATTCTTCTCAACTTGACGAAATTAAATATATTTTAGTGGAAGCTAAATTTAATAAACAAACAGCTTTAATTGGCATGATTTACTTTCCTCATCCCGCTATTCACAAAATGGAGCGGTTTTTCAATGCTATGAATTTTTTGTGTTCAAACTATGAAAATATACTAATTGGTGGTGATTTCACCATAGACACTTTAGATAACAACAACCCTATGAAAAATTGTTTCCAATAAAATCAATTGTATTTCTTTGAGCATATTAAATAAGCCCACGCTAGCTCATTTTTATTCTTCTCGAAACTCATTTTTGGTACTGTTTCTATTGTCATCTCATATTTTGAATTACATTGATAGCTTTGGCCAAGATTCGATTCCTGGTCTATCCGACCATTACTTGATCTATACTACCATGAATACTTCTGTATTCCCCAAAGAAACTGTATCGTATAGGAGTTATAACACTATCAACATTAACAACATTTTATCAACATTAACAATAATATAGACAACAAAGGCGAAATACTCAATTGCCTTATATTAAAATTGCATACTGATAACGTTCCAACTAAATCTTTCACTCCAAGAGATGGCTTTATCCCTTACTATAGCAGCTCTATAAAAATGTTGATAAGGGAACGAGATAATGCGTATGAAACTTGGAAAGAAATAAATCGGTATCTGACCTCAACATTTTTAAAAAACTGCAACAAAAATAAACTCAAAATACGCCAAGCTAAAAATTATTACTTTAACAAGGTTTTACTATCAGCTACTGGTTTAAAAATCTTCATCCATAATTTATCCAACCTTGGTATTGGGAGAGATAAACATATTTTGACTGAAACCGTTGATGTCGATGCTTTAAACAAAAAAATTGTTGTAGCGCCGTCAACTTTAAATCCCATTTTCGATACTACTACTTCGGATGTTCCAACAACTTTGTTTTGTTTGAACTGATGAAGTTATCCAGACCGTATTACATATTAAATCCGAGTCTGTCCTGATCAAATACCTCTGAAATTTGTAAAAATTATACTCGGCTTAATTGCTTCTTATATTACTCATGTTTTCAACTGCCTTCTAACCAGTGGTGATTTTGCTTTTGAAATGTGACTTTAGACCTGGCAGACTTAAACTGGATGACTTTAGAGCCATCAGTATTTTGTCCATTTTATCGAAATTTTTTGTATACATATTACATTATCAAATAAGCAACTATGTTGATGCAAATAATTCTTATAATCTTTTATATCTTCTATATAAATTTCAGCCAGGATTTAGAAAGCTGCACAGCATTTCATCTGCGCTGCTTCAAATTTCTGACAACATCCACACTGAGATTGATAAAAAGAATGAAATTAAAATTTCTGACAACATCCATACTGAGATTGACAAACTTTTACTTGATTTTTCTAAGGCATTTGATTGCAATATGTTATTGCTAATGGCGTTGCTTCCAACTATTTAGATTTACAATGGGGGTCCCGCACGCTCAACTTTATACAAGTTGACGATATTAATTATGATCTAGATGCTATTCTTTTCTGGTCGAACTTGAATTTACTGAAACTTAATGCATCGAAGTCTCATGCCATGATTATCTACTCTCGCAACATTGACACCTCATCTTTGCCTATCATAAAAATAATCAAATCACCCATTAACTATGTTCAGTGAGCAAAAAATCTAGGTGTAATTTTTAATAAAACTTTAACTTGGAACGAGCACATAAACCACATTTCGATGAAAGGATATCTAATTTTACGGAAGCTATGGAAATACCCTTACTATCTCAATGAATGGCTCAAAAAGAAGATTGAAGGCCCTTATAATACATAATTTTACTTATTGCGATGTTATTTACTCTGGTATGAGCCTCTGTGAACTTCACAACTTACTATTATTATTCAACGTATGAACTAGATTTGTCATGAGTAGGAGGAAAATCAATCATATTAGTGATCTATCGAAGGTTTTTCTCGGAACATCACTTGTAAATTTCCTAAATTACAGATACATATTATATCTGAAAAAAATCACTTTAAAGATGACTCCCTTCTACTTATTTGACAAACTTTCCTTTGGTCGATCATTGAGAAGTCTTAAAATTATTATTCCTTAGCACCAAAATCGCGTTAGGTATTTGTCTTTCTTTGTAAGAGTTGTAACACTTTGGAACTCTCTGCCAAACTCATTAAAATGCATAAATAATTTTAAAAAATTTATTGAGCTCTGAAAGGATTTCTTCTTTTCATAAATTTATTAACAGCTTAAATGTGCCCCAAATATAAATTTTTTTTTTGGTTTTCTTGATTAATTTTGAAATTCATTTTTTATTTTTTCTCGTTTTCCGTTGTGTTTAATTTTAATATAGATTAATTTTGGCATATGCACAAATTTTCTCTTTTCAAATTTGTTTTTTTTTTTGTTCATTGGAAATTCATACTATGTACTTTATTAATCGAATAAGGAAAAATGTGACACACTAAAAAGGCTTATCGTCTTACGTGTAATTAATAAATAAATAAAGTAAAATAAATAAATAAACATTAACATACTTTATTATTGATAAATCTGGTCATATTACTCGTCGGTATAACCCATATTGCTGTTGTTCAATTGCCAAACCAGTACTCGTGTTAATTCAAAAAAAGACTTGTATGTACTTTTCGATAGTAAACTATCACTTCATTCTTAGTAAACATATATCTTAAACAAAGTTTACTCTATGCTACGTTTTATTAAATGATCAGCAAAAGAATTTGACGACACCTATGTTTTTATTTCTTTTTGTTTATTCAAAATTCAATCTGTCCAAAAAAAATTTCTTAGACTTTCTCTACGTCATCTCCCATGGGAAAACTCTTACAACATACCTTCAGATGAACGTAGACTAAATCTTTTTCTAGTGCCTGCTCCGAGTCAAAACTAAATTGGGAAACAAGTTGAACTATTCTCCTCAATCTTCCACCTTTCTCAACTTGTTAAAAATCCCACTAGGATGCCAGATCGTGCTGATCAAGAAGCTCACTTCTTGGATCTGTTTCTCACTACACACCCTGAAAAATATATGGTTTCAGTTGGTTGCACCCTGGGTAATTCCGACCATTCTATGGTTAATACAAGTTTCCTGGTAAGGCCAATCTCGAGTTAAAGGTCCCCTCCCAAAAAATTGGTTTGGTTAGTTTGGCGTTACAGCCATGCTGACTGACAGAGCCTTAACAACTTTTTTAAAACCTTTGATTGGTCATTCTGCTTCCTTAACAGAAATGGTAACTTTCCTACAAATGCGAATAGTGGAGCAATTTTATTTGGAATAAGGTTATTCATTCCTTATTCCATGAAAACTGTCAAAAGGAGATTCAAATCTTGGTTTAATCGCATTGGCAGTGAAACAATTTCCAGAAAAGAGGAGGCTTTCAAGCTGTACTGAAACAGCAGATCGGAGGTGCACAGGGCCAACTATATACAGGCTAGAAACAGTGCAAGAGACTTATCAACAAACAAAAATTCTTGTTCAACCAAAAGTTGAAACGTAAAATCATCCACATGCAAAATAATAACAAATCTTTTTGGAAATTTGCCAAAAGTCTAAAAGAAGACGGTGGTGGGTCTTCTTTTCCACCATTTGTTGATAATAATAACAGAACCGTATCAGATTCTAAAGAGAAAGCGAACTTATTTGGCAAAAAGTTTGTTTCCAATTTGGCATTGCCATAGTCAGCTCAGATGACACCCTCTGTTCCAGAAGTTGGCTGCTCCTTCGGTAAAATTTACTTTAGGACGCGGGCGGTGATGAAATCTTGAAAAATCTTGAACGAAATAAGTCAGCCGGTCCAGATGGTATAACTACCACGGTGCTCAAAAATACCTACTCCGATATTTCGAAACCTCTTTACAACCTTTTCTACATGTCCTTCACTTCGTGTATTCATGCTACCCAATAGATGGTTGCAAATGTTTTCCCTATTCGAGTTAAACTAAAAATTGACTTGGTAAATTCGAATTTTTGGTATAGCTAAATATTTGGGTTTTTGTATGGCTGTAAAACCTACTTTTCTGCATCTGATCTTCTCAATATCTATAAAACGTACATTAGGCCGAAAATGGAGAATAATGCATATATTTGGAATGCAAGCCCACAAACAGCCGTGGGTTATCTAGATAATGTGCAAAACAGACCTATTCGTCTTATGAACGACCCCAGTGTAACTTCAATGCTCACTCGACTCAGCCATCGCCGTACAGTTGGGTCACTAACCTTGTATTATAGATATCTAGGGAAACTTAAGTAAGAACTTAAGTAAATCGTGCACATATGAATTACCAACTTTGGGGAACACATGCGATATATATGGTTTCACAAACGGGACGTGCGCATGACAAACCAATTTTTATAAGCTGTATTTCGCCATCTTGATTAATCTACACGGTAGGGATTAACCTCCACTCAAAATTTCCCAACGTGAAACAAAGAGAAACTCATCCCTACCATGTATGAAATTCTATAATTTAAAGTCTTCAAGTGCAGTTGCAAAAACGTTAAAGTTTCTATCAAATGTTTGGCAATTTTCAGTAATGTTGCCGGTATTTAAATGGACTTCATTCATTTTCTTCAAAGCTCATGCTTCTATATATAATAATTTTTATATTTTTAGGAGGTTATCCATGTGATCTAATCAGATTTTTCGTTTTGTTTCGTTTTGAATTGAAATATCGACTCGAATTCAAAATATACGTTTGATACTTTTGAATATAATTATTTTGTACATCATTTTTTTAAGAATAAGTAGAATTATATTCAATTATTACTTATTTAATTTTAATATTGCTTTCATATAAATCTGATCCTGTTTTAACATAATTTTTAGTTTTTCAATTTTTTTTGTTTTTTGTTACTTAATGGTTTTGTCTTACAATTTCGCAAATTATCAGATAATATAGTAGTTGTTGAAGTTTTACATCGTTTTGAACTATTTTATTATTATTATTAACTATTTAATTATTTTATTATTATTATTAACGAAATCTTTTTTGTATAATTTAGGCATAACTTATAATTTATCTTATAATACTAAAATTTTTGTTAGGCCGATAGCTATATCATTTCTTCCCACAATAGCCCCACTCGAAATAGTTCATTAAATGATTTTGGGTTTACTGGAGATTATTGTTGTACTAGTTAGGTTCAATACTGAAAGCTTTCGTTTATAATAAAAATTAGATACATATCATTTTGGAAGTATATTTCCACATTTTATAAATCATAGCAAATTATTGCCTTTTTTGGATTTATATTTTTTCTGTCTAGATAACGTTCGGCTTTTATATAGGTACTTTTTAATTTCTGCGTGTTTCAAAAAACTCGTATTTTATTCCAACTCATTTGCAGAACTATTTCGCACATAGTTGATATTGATCCGTTTTTGGACAGACAGACAGATTTAAACAATAATTAAAAGTTATTCTATAAATATAAATTAATGCTGGATTTGGATATTCTTCTTCATATAGATCTTACATTAAGATGACTTTTTGTAACATTAAGATGACTTTTTAAATATTGCCTAGATGTATTAGATCGACAGTAATGGGATGGCTAAAAAACTAGAAACTAGTCCCTTCACTTTGTCAATTTCGCTACTTTCTACTTTCTATTTTTTATTTCTCTTTTTTTTTTTTTTGGGGCATTTCTCTGCCACTTAAATGTGAACAGAAAATTACACAGCCTTTTCTTTTCAGACGTGGCTGTAAATGTCGTAAGGCGGAATAACTCTTACGACGTGTGTGGGATTCGAATCCATACTCCCTCGTTGTTTACAGCATATTTTATACGTTCTTACCCACTAGGCCGCCGAGGTCCCTACTTTCTATTTCTTTTCTTCTGATTTGGAATTTTTTTTACATAGGTGGCAACAGTGTACCATTTATTCGACTATGACGTTTACTCACTGATATTTAATGTCGAGAAAAAAAGATTTTGCCAGTTTGGATAATTCTCTCTTTGCAGGAAAGATTATAGTCAAAACCACGCTCTTTTCTATTTATGTTTTTTTCTTTCATGTCATGCCAGTCTCGTTCTTTTACGACTGACTATAAAATCTTTTTTTTTCTTCATAATTTAGAATACAAAATTGTTTATGAATTAGTTGCCTTTCATCCTCCGAAAAATTTTGCGAGATTGACAAAAACTTTATTTTTGCAGGTGATTTTAATTGATTAAGTAGAAATAATTTTACTCTTTTTGTTTACATATTGTTGTCCACTTTGTCGAAGGTTTTTTTTGAATATTCGATTTCTAAAGATCAGGACACCTTCTTTTCTTTTTTATAGATTTCGGTGTTGATTCTGTCGCTGGAATTTTTATGTTACAAATATTAAAATTTCATAATCACTTAAATAAATTCCCTTTTTATATACATACATGATAAAGATGTTCTTCTAAATTCTCAACATTGTCTATTCTATTCAAATTCTCTAGAAAACTTGTATGATTTTATGCTTCTTGCTCCGAAAGCAAAGTTGGATCACGAATACTATCATCGACAGCCTTTTGTTCAAACAAATTCTAATATTAGAGTAAAATAGTAATACTAAAGTAAAATAGTAAAAAACTTAAAAATGTGTATGTAAACATAAGAACAAATATTAATGTATAAATATAAGAATAAATATTCATAAATCCAAAAGAAATTAAAAATACTCTTGAATTTATTTTTTCCTTCGTCAGATAAATCCCAATTATTTGTCTTATTAATCCTACAAAATTGAAATGTCACTTATATTTATTTTAAAATAACAAATCGAGATCAAAAGTAAACAAACTGTAATAAATTTTCATTCAAAATTGACGGAGACGAAGAACGCGATGACACAGATATCTAATACATTAGTATTTACACCGCAACTGGTGTTAATTTATTATTGGTTTATTTATAGTACAAAATTTAAACAAGTTTTACAATTTTGGGAAATTCCCTACAATGAAAATTATTTTAAACATTTTAACCAACAATTTTTTAAATGACAACATGTTTACATAATATAAAAAGAAGTTTACTTATAGATTGTTAAACTTATAGTGCATCTATAACAGGCGAATAAAGTCGACTTTAAATTTAATATCATTTTGAACTATATACATATGACACTCGTTTACAGAAGCAAAAAATTAAGAATTACATAATTATTTTTTTGAATCAAAATTTCATGTTTTTATATTTGTATTGCTTTTTTATCTTGAAATTTTGATATTCGCGTTCGTTCATTATTGAACTTCATTATTCACTGTGGTTGCTCTTGATATTTCGAAAGCTTTTGATCGAGTTTGGGACGTTGCTCTTTTGAGCAAGTGTCAAGCTATAGGCCTTTCTGTAAATGGATTGAAGATTTTCTTTCGAATCGCTGTATTCGTGTTCTAGTCGAGGGTTACACGTCTGACAAATTCCAAATAAATGCTGGCGGTCCACAAGGATCCGTCCTTGCCCCAACTCTGTTTTTGATTTTTATCAACGATCTCTTATCTACAACCTTCAATCCAATCCACAGTTTCGCCGACGACAGCACTCTGGTGGCATCTTACGCATTTCTTAGGAAATCTGATGTCACAAATACCGCCGTCAATGCAGAACGGCTTACTATGTTCATATAATTGCTAGCTGGGGTGCTAACAACAGAGTGGAGGTATACATTATAAGACCCCACTTTGTTACAAACTTAAAAATCTTTATCTGAAATTAATAGCAAGCATTTTCTTAAATTTTGAAATTTCGATTTTTGCAATGATTTTCTTAAAATATCTGCCAACTGGAATTAACTTGGTATATAGCTCAGCTCAAATAATTTATCTTGAAATTTTTCTGTAACGAAGGTGTATCTAACATCTATATGCTTAAAGCGCTTATGAAATTCGAGAGTTTTAATTAACTGAATAGCGCTTTGGTTGTCCATTTGGTTTTTCTATGGTAGATGTAGTGTTTTGAAACAACCAGCCTCAACATTTCTTTTGTAATTTCTGAGGTCGCTATGAACTCCCCTTCTGTTGTCGGTAAAGAGACAGACCGTTGTAGTTGAGAGCACCAAGAAGCAGCAACTTCATACATTATCGTCACATAGCATGTAGTTGATTTTCGTGATATATCTCCAGCAAAATCAGCATCACTAAAAACATTTAAAAACATTTTTATATAACTTCATGATAACTTATATAACCATATGATGATGTTCCATTTATGTATAATTTTATAATGTCAGCTCCATTATCACCTGCTACCAGTCCATCATCAACATAAATAGCCAAAATTAATATTGATTTTAATTTGCGAATAAAAATACAAGAATCTGCATCACTGCACTGAAGATCAAATTGATTCAGTAATTTAATAAATTTTTCGTTCCAGCATTTTGGAGCTTGCTTCAACCCATAAACGCTTCTTTGAAATTGACAAATTTTATCTGTACTATCGGCGTACCGTTGTGGTTGACACATAAAAACTTCTTTATTTAAAATTCGGTATAAAAATGCAGTTTTTATATCAAACTGTTTTATTTTTAATTGCTTGCAGCAACATATGAGAATATTACACGTAAAGAGCTAAACTTGACCACTAGCATGGAAGCATCTTCGTAATCAATTCCATATTCTTAACGAAAACTCTAGCCACTAACCTGGCTTTAAAAAAATTTCCATTGAAGTTTCCATCACCAGCTTTAATCTTAAACACCCACTTGCAATCAAAATTTTTTTAATCTGATAGTACTTCTGTCAAAACTCATGTATTATAATTTGCCAATGAACAAATTTCTTCGTCTATAGCTGCTTTTCATTTTACTGAATTTTTACTTTGCATGGCATCTTCAAAAGATTTAGGCCCGTAGTCCTGGGGTTCAATATCGTTTTCTTTTAGTATACTTTAATGATCACCGAAAATTGATTTGGATATTTTATCTATACTTACCGTGTTAATTTGCGATTCATTATTTTCCTTTTCATTAATACTTAGGATTTGCAATATTTCGAGTGATTTTCAGTATCCCTATTTTCTATATACGTAAATGCGTCACAATTTTCATTGAAAACTACGTCTTGAATGACTTTAACTTTTCTAAATTCCGGAATTTAGACATTGTATCCCTTAGTAACATCCTCATAGCCAATTAGAATACCTTTGGCAGACTTTTTGTCCAATTTCTCCCTTTTTTGCTTTTTGAAAATGAACATAACATAAACAGCCAAATTCTTTAAGAACTTTTACATCAAAGTAGGAGTAGATACAACCTTTAAATTTGGTACAATGATAGAAACAAAGATGGGACCTTTAAATTTGGTACAACGTTGTTCTTTCATGTTTGATTTGAATCTCTGAAATTTGAGAGGGTTTGGTTCATGTGTTCGGTTTTATCTGTAGTATCGGCGTACCGTTGCGGTTGACATATAAAAACTTCTTCATTTAAAATTCCGTATAAAAATGCAGTTTTTACATCAAACTGTTCTATTTTTTAATTGCTTGCAACAACATATGAGAATATTATGCGGATTCGGATTTTGGAAGCTTCCGAACGAACCCGAAGCCAACGAAATTATCTCCAAAACCAGCAAAAGTATAGAACCTTTAAATTTGGTAGAAGGGTGTACTGTCATGTTTTGTTTATGTTTCTGAAATTTAAGAGGATTGGGCCCATGGGTTCAAATTTGAAAGGATTTGAATCATGGGTTCGAATTTTGGAAGCTTACGAACGAGCCCCAGAGCAAACGAGTGTATCTCCAAATCAACAAAGATAGAACTTTTAAATTTGGTACACTGGTGTTCTTTCATGTGTTCTTTATTCTCTGAAATTTTGGGATGATTTGGTCCATGAGTTCGAATTTTGGAAGCTTCTTAACGAAACCCAGAGCAAACGAGATTAACTCCAAAACCAATAAAGATAGAAGATTTATATTTGGATTTGGATTTATATTTAAGATATTCTTTCGAATCGCTGTATTCGTGTTCTAGTCGAGGGTTACACGTCTGACAAATTCCAAATAAATGCTGGCGGTCCACAAGGATCCGTCCTTGCCCCAACTCTGTTTTTGATTTTTATCAACGATCTCTTATCTACAACCTTCAATCCAATCCACAGTTTCGCCGACGACAGCACTCTGGTGGCATCTTACGCATTTCTTAGGAAATCTGATGTCACAAATACCGCCGTCAATGCAGAACGGCTTACTATGTTCATATAATTGCTAGCTGGGGTGCTAACAACAGAGTGGAGGTATACATTATAAGACCCCACTTTGTTACAAACTTAAAAATCTTTATTTGAAATTAATCGCAAGCATTTTCTTAAATTTTGAAATTTCGATTTTTGCAATGATTTTCTTAAAATATCTGCCAACTGGAATTAACTTTGTATATAGCTCAGCTCAAATAATTTATCTTGAAATTTTTCTGTAACGAAGGTGTATCTAACATCTATATGCTTAAAGCGCTTATGAAATTCGAGAGTTTTAATTAACTGAATAGCGCTTTGGTTGTCCATTTGGTTTTTCTATGGTAGATGTAGTGTTTTGAAACAACCAGCCTCAACATTTCTTTTGTAATTTCTGAGGTCGCTATGAACTCCGCTTCTGTTGTCGGTAAAGAGACAGACCGTTGTAGTTGAGAGCACCAAGAAGCAGCAACTTCATACATTATCGTCACATAGCATGTAGTTGATTTTCGTGATATATCTCCAGCAAAATCAGCATCACTAAAAACATTTAAAAACATTTTTATATAACTTCATGATAACTTATATAACCATATGATGATGTTCCATTTATGTATAATTTTATAATATCAGCTCCATTATCATCTGCTACCAGTGCATCATCAACATAAATAGCCAAAATTAATATTGATTTTAATTTGCGAATAAAAATACAAGAATCTGCATCACTGCACTGAAGATCAAATTGATTCAGTAATTTAATAAATTTTTGGTTCCAGCATTTTGGAGCTTGCTTCAACCCATAAAGGCTTCTTTGAAATTGACATATTTTATCTGTACTATCGGCGTACCGTTGTGGTTGACACATAAAAACTTCTTTATTTAAAATTCGGTATAAAAATGCAGTTTTTATATCAAACTGTTTTATTTTTTAATTGCTTGCAGCAACATATGAGAATATTACACGTAAAGAGCTAAACTTGACCACTAGCATGGAAGTATCTTCGTAATCAATTCCATATTCTTAACGAAAACTCTAGCCACTAACCTGGCTTTAAAAAAATTTCCATTGAAGTTTCCATCACCAGCTTTAATCTTAAACACCCACTTGCAATCAATAATTTTTTAATCTGATAGTACTTCTGTCAAAACTCATGTATTATAATTTGCCAATGAACAAATTTCTTCGTCTATAGCTGCTTTTCATTTTACTGAATTTTTACTTTGCATGGCATCTTCAAAAGATTTAGGCCCGTAGTCCTGGGGTTCAATATCGTTTTCTTTTAGTATACTTTAATGATCACCGAAAATTGATTTGGATATTTTATCTATACTTACCGTGTTAATTTGCGATTCATTATTTTCCTTTTCATTAATACTTAGGATTTGCAATATTTCGAGTGATTTTCAATATCCCTATTTTCTATATACGTAAATGCGTCACAATTTTCATTGAAAACTACGTCTTGAATGACTTTAACTTTTCTAAATTCCGGAATTTAGACATTGTATCCCTTAGTAACATCCTCATAGCCAATTAGAATACCTTTGGCAGACTTTTTGTCCAATTTCTCCCTTTTTTGCTTTTTGAAAATGAACATAACATAAACAGCCAAATTCTTTAAGAACTTTTACATCAAAGTAGGAGTAGATACAACCTTTAAATTTGGTACAATGATAGAAACAAAGATGGGACCTTTAAATTTGGTACAACGTTGTTCTTTCATGTTTGATTTAAATCTCTGAAATTTGAGAGGGTTTGGTTCATGTGTTCGGTTTTATCTGTAGTATCGGCGTACCGTTGCGGTTGACATATAAAAACTTCTTCATTTAAAATTCCGTATAAAAATGCAGTTTTTACATCAAACTGTTCTATTTTTTAATTGCTTGCAACAACATATGAGAATATTATGCGGATTCGGATTTTGGAAGCTTCCGAACGAACCCGAAGCCAACGAAATTATCTCCAAAACCAGCAAAAGTATAGAACCTTTAAATTTGGTAGAAGGGTGTACTGTCATGTTTTGTTTATGTTTCTGAAATTTAAGAGGATTGGGCCCATGGGTTCAAATTTGAAAGGATTTGAATCATGGGTTCGAATTTTGGAAGCTTACGAACGAGCTCCAGAGCAAACGAGTGTATCTCCAAATCAACAAAGATAGAACTTTTAAATTTGGTACACTGGTGTTCTTTCATGTGTTCTTTATTCTCTGAAATTTGGGATGATTTGGTCCATGAGTTCGAATTTTGGAAGCTTCTTAACGAAACCCAGAGCAAACGAGATTAACTCCAAAACCAATAAAGATAGAAGATTTATATTTGGTAAAAGGGTGTCCTGTTATTCCTTTTCTTTAATATTGAAAACTGACATTTGAGATAATTTGGACCATGTGTTTGGCTTTTGGAAGCTTCCGAATTAGCCAAAAAACAAACGAGCATATCTCCAAAACCGAAAAAGAGAACTTCTAAAATTGGCACAAAAGTGTTCTGTAAAATTTCCTCTATGTCCCTGAGATGGATTTGATGAATTGGAGTGGCAATTCGGGTAGCTGATACACGCCTTCCAAGGCCTAACAAGCATATCTCCGAAATTAATAAAGATAGAAATTTAATATTTTGTACAAGGGTGTTAAAGGATTCCTCGTTTACGTTCCTGAAATTCGAATTTAATACGAAGAAGAATAAGAAAAGGGAAGCGGTTCAAGCAGCTGCCAACAAACATATGGATTTTTAATTTGATTGGAATTATTGTAGGGGTGTAGGGTATTAATAAGCCGATTGCATCGACTTACTTCTACATTTGCTTGTTTATCGTTACCTTTGTAACAATTATTATCCTAGACAAGAACCAACACGTGGTAAAAATTACTATTCAATTCGCAATTAAAAGGGTGAATCGATAGAGGGGATGAAAAGAGAAAAATATGGTTCATGTGGTTTTTCTGTGAGGGAAAAGAGGAAAAGAAAAGAAGAAGAAGAGGAAGTTCCGAAACAACCATCGTAGAAGAACGAAACACTTAAATTTTAAACAAAAATTCTTGCAATAATTTCAAATTTTTCTAATTGAATAAAACAAAAAAAGTATTTTCTAAAGTATTTTGGTATTTTTGTTACAAAGTAAAGTATTTTGGTATTTTCTCTAAAAATGAACTTATAAATAAAATTAATTTTAAATATTTATTTTAATTAAATTTAGTTTTTTTTTCAATTATTATTTTATTAAATTTTAAGGCACGTTATTGTACTTTTATCAATTATAAACTATTGTATTTACATATTTTTTGATTTCAAAAATATGAGGTTTTTTTTTTTTTTTGCTACTTTATTTGCACCTATCTAATTTATAAAATGTGAATCTTATAATTAGTTAACATTTAGATATTCTTCTACTGCCAATCCACGACTGGATGTACGGTGACTATATCAGGAGGGTTTTTTTTAATTTTTAATTTTTTTTTTTATTGTAGGGCTAGGTTGGCATATTCAACTCTGTTTCTGGCTTTGTGTATTAGTTCGCCAATTGTTCTAATGCCAGTCCAGTTTTTGATGTCTCGTAACCCGGACAACTGTTTTCTGCCAACACCGCGTCTTCCTTCGATTCTAGCTTGGACAATTAATTGCAGCATGTGGTACTTTGGATTCCTCATTATATGACCGAAGTAGGCTATTTTACGATGTTTTATTGTTATTAAAAGTATTCGATCTATATTTAGTCTTCGAAGCACCTCTTCGTTTGTGACTCTATCTGTCCATTTTATTTTAAGTAAGTGGCGACAGCACCACATCCCGAAATCCCCTAGTTTATTCATTGCAACAACTTTTAGTGTCCAGGTTTCCACACCATTAAATAGGGTGGACCACACATAGCATTTTGCGAATCGAAGTTTTAGTTTGACATTCAATTCACTCAATAGTTTTTTAAATTTACCGAAAGAATTCCTTGCCATCATAATTCTTGGTTTAACCTCTTTATTGGAGTCCCAATCTTCTTCTAGTAAGTATCCAAGATATTTATAGTTTCCTACATGTTCAATCTTGTTGTTACCGCAGTATAATTTAACGTTATTGTGTGTATTTTTGTCTCTACTTACTATCATAAATTTAGTTTTCGCAATATTGATGTTGAGACCATAGTTTTTACTGTGATGATAGACTCTTTCGACGAGATGTTGTAGTATATTGTCAGTTATCAAGGTTGTATCATCCGCGTATCTGATGCTGTTGATATGAACTCCGTTAACTTTAATCCCCATTTCAGTATAAATGATACTTTCTTCAAATTTGTTCTCTGAGTATATATCAAAGAGCATTGGTTATAGAATACAACGTTGTCTTACTCCTCTAAGTATATTAATTTACGCAGTTATTGTTTCATTGGTTCTGACTTCAGCTCTTTGTTGCCAATATAAGTTTTTAATGCATCGAATATCTTTTTTATCTAGATTCAGCCTGAGCAGGATTTCCATTAATTTATCGTGTTGCAGTGAATGCTTTTTCGTAATCAATGAAGCAAATGAAGATATCTTTTCTTAAATCTTTACAGTTTTGTTCTAGTACTTGTGTGCAGCAAAGAGCTTCGCGCGTTCCTAGACTTTGACGAAATCCGAATTGGGTATCACTTATATTTGACTTAATTTTTCTGCAGATTGTATTGTGTAATATTTTTAGAAATATTTTAAGAGTGTGGCTTATTAGTCTAATCCAACGGTGCTCGCTGCATTTTTTGGCAATTTGTTTCTTAGGTAGAGCAATAAATGTGGATTTTAACCAGTAGATTGGGTATTCCCCAGTATTGTAAATATGCTTGAAGATATGTTCTAGATGGTAAATGTTGGTATCATCAATTAATTTCAAAATTTCAACTGGGAGATTGTCAGGACCTGGGACTTTATTATTTTTTGATGTTTTAATAGCCATTAAAATTTCATAGTTTGCTATAGGCGGACCAGACATTGTTTCCAATAGACTGGGTTCATTGCATTGCGATCTTGTGAGATTTTGTGAGAAAAGATTTTGAATATATTCTTCCCATATTGATCGAATTTCTTCCTCTTCAATGACAATTTGACCTCGGTTATTAGTAAGAGAGGAAGTGCATCTTTTATTGTAACTTCCGGATATTTTTTATGTATGTTGAAATTGTCATGCAGTTGATCGAGTCGCTCGATAGCTTCACATTCTTTTCTCATCCACTCATTCTTAGCATTTCTGATCTTTGATCTAATTATTTTATGTAATTGTTTGTAATTATAATTATTCGGATCATTGCTATATTTACGTCTCTCATTCATAAGTTCTAATATTTCTGCGGTCATCCATTTTTTTTTCAGTTCATGTCGAGCTATTTCAATTTCTTCGTCAGGCTTATCAACTGTAGGAGAGTAAATTTGGATGATATTGATGTTTAGAGGCTTGGCATTTATTTTTAGCATCATCATACGATCTGAAACTGGAACCAAGTTTTTCACACATTTTGCTATGTTACTAGACACGATTATCCCTTCACCACCTCTAGGGTTGTTGTTGTTATTGCCGGAGTAATACATGGTGACATCATCACTTTGGCATTGGCCGGAATCAGACCACCAGGATGCACTTATTCCCAGAATGTCTACGTTCAGCCTTGAACTGTATTATCAAATTTTCCAGCTTCATAGAGGCTTCTAACATTCCACGTTCCTATTTTAATATTTTTATGTTTTTTTTGTTTTACCTCCGGGGATTCTTAGCACCCTCATTTTGTCGGAGACTGAGGACCGTTGATTTTCTACTGTATTTATTTAGATATTAAGTAAATCATTTGACAATTCGTTAAGTGACTTGTAGTCAGAAATCCATTGATATCTGCCTTTTTTCTGTATTTACTCTTTCAGCAAAGTGTTGATTGTTTTAAAATCTTGAAACGAGATCAAAATGATTGAATCGTTTTAGCCTGTGGTGCTTAGGGTTTCTTGTTTTAAGTTTTCTGACCAGTAAGTTTGGATGGTTGTCTAGTCTACTAAAGTATTTCCTACTCGGCAGGCCTATCTCTTCTTTGACGGAACAAATTTGTAAATCATTTCTGATTGTTTCATTGCGCACATATCACGGTGCGTTTGTTACTAATCTAAGTGTTTTAGCTTGGAAACTCTCGATTATCTCTATATTTGATACACTGGTTGTACCCCACAGTTCAATACCATATGTCCAAATTGGTTTCAGTATACATTTGTAAATCAAAGCTTTATTTTGCAATGATAGCAACGATCTTTTACATAGTAACCAATGCATACTATTTAGTTTAGTTCGAAGCTGTTTAATTTTGTTAAAAATATGTGTACGCCGTATTTAGCTGAATTTTCCTGTGGAATGTCGATGCCGTTCAATGTGATAGGTAGACAGGTATCTTTTTTTAAGCTAAAGCTGACATGCACTGATTTGGCTTCATTGGTTTTAATTCTCCCGTTTTTTCAACCATAGCTGTATATCGTTCAAGGCGAGTTGTAGTTTTGCAGATGCATTTTCTGAAATTGTGCTAGAAGCTAATAACACAGTGTCGTCAGCATAGGTTGCCTTGGTTATTTCACTATTTTTGGGAAGATCTGCTGTGTATATTAGGTAGAGTATTGGTCCCAGTACACTGCCTTGTGCTACTCCAGAAAAGATGTCGAGTAGCGGTGTACGTTTTCCATTATATTTGACAGCAAATTTTCTGTTAGTTAAATTAGAACGTAAAATTTGGTTGAATGGATGTGATAATTTCTTTTTCAGCTTGTACAAAATTTGCTCGTACCAGACTAATCAACCACTCTGTGTTATCGGAAACCAAACTGATGATTAGTTTTGGCTCTCCTTTCATGTAATATCGGCTTTAATCTGATCATGAAGATTTTTCAAAAATTTATGAAAATGTTGATAACAGGCTAATAGGCCTATACGAGGATACTAAGTTCATATCTTTCCCTGGTTTTGGTACCATTATTATTACGGCAATTTTCCATTTCCATTCAGCCGGAAAATAGCTTTTTCTGAGCATTGAATAGCATTGAATAGATAGGTAATGTATTTAATGCCTTTGGTAGATAGTTCTTTTAGAATTTTCCCGTCTACTTTATCATACCCCGGTGTTTTCTTGTTGCTGATCCCATTGATAATACTTTCAACTTCCTTTGTAGAAAAGCTCTCGATTGGCACACTCATTTGATATGGTGTTGATAAAAAATTGATAATGTCATTATTTTCTGCATCAGATATTTCTGCATCAAAAGGCTTGAGTACGTTTCTAAGATGATCCGCAAAAGCCAAAGCTTTATCAGCATCACTTCTTGCCCAATCTCCATTATGTTTTCTTATTAAATATGTATTTGCGGTCTCTTAAGATTTTTTGTTGCCTTCAATAAAGAAAAGTTTGTATTCTCAGTAGGTGTTAGATGTTTTAAATAATTTGCAAACGATTCATTTTTGATTTTATGTAGGAGTCTTTTGACATTATTCGTAGCCTTATTTAATTTTGATTTATCTGCAGGAAATCTAGTTCTTTGCCAAATTTTTCTTAGTTTTCGTTTTTGATCTATTATTTGTTTAATGTCGTCTGGGTAAATATCTTGTCTTATTTGTTCTTTATGTTTGGGTATTGTAACCTCATCACTGATCACTATCGAGATCTCATTTTGAGTTTTAAGAGGTATGTTTAATGACAATTTTCCATCTGCTATGATTCTAAATTTGTTCCAGTTGGTGTTGCTTGAATACAACCTTGTAAATTTGGTTCTTGTACAGATGGTTGTCTTAGTAGATACGATTACTGGACTATGATCAGATGAAAGATCAAAGCATGGCTCTAGCAATAGATGGTTACTACAAATTCCTTTTGTGATGCAGAAGTCTATAACATCTGGAATTTTACTTAAATCTGTGATCCAATATGTTGGTTGACCTGAAGAAACGCCGTTAAGCCCACATTCGTTCATAGCCAAAAACAATTGCCTGCCTCTGTGACTGATGATTCTAGAGCCCCAATGCGTCTGTTTACAGTTGCAGTCACCTCCAGCTATGAATTTGTTACCAAGTGTTTTGAAAAATTCGAGGAACTGTGTTGATCTAATATTATGTTTTGGTGGACAATATAGAGCCGATATCGTAATAGAGCCATTATAAGTTTCCACCGACAAACTACTTGCTTGCAGATAATCTTTCTTATATTTGTTTAATTCAAAATGTTTTAGTGAACTTCTGATGATGATTGCTGATCCTCCATGAGCTCTTGCATCCAGATGTTTGGTATCATAGATGTTGAAATTTTTTATTTTAAAATAACTAATATTAGTAAAATGTGTTTCCGAAACTAGTAGTATATCAATTTTGTTTTGACTTAGAAATAATTTCACTTCTTGCGTATGTTGTGCTAGGCCGTTGGCGTTCCAGTAAGCCAGTTTAAGTAGTTGAGACATGACTACATTTGTTTGTGACTGTGGATAGCATATTTAACATTATGCTCATTTGTTGTGTGAAGTTTTGCATTAAAGTTTGAAATTCTGTTATTTGATTTTGCAGTGATTTTTGATTTGTTGTAGAAGTTTTTTCTTTTTTATTATCAATATTAGTTTTTACCATATCAGCAAACGTGTGGTTAGATTGTACTGCTTGACCAGCTGTAGTTGGTACACTGGATACAACGTTATTTATGGTTTTTCTTGCGCGTAATGGTGGAAAAGTTTTCCTTTGCAGGTTTTTATAGTGGCTGCAGCCTTTGTAATTAGATGGATGATTATCAGAACATAGTACACATTTGACTAGGTTATCTTTACTTACTCTTTGGCATTCAAAGGAGTGATGATCTTCTGCACATTTTACACATCTAGGATTCCTATGGCAATATTTACTGGTGTGACCATAACGCTGGCATGATATGCATTGCGGAATTTCCTTTTTTGGATGTGGTGGTTCGAAGGATACTATTGATCTCTTTATTGCTCGTATTTGGGCTTAAGTCTACATAAAATAATGGCAGTAGTTTTTTAGTTGTACGTTGTTTAATATTGTACACGTTTGTAACTATGTGTCCAAAAGTTTCTCTTTCATCTTTGGTAGATTCTGGCGATGTAAAAGCATGTAACCCTCGAAGAACCACTCTAAAGCTCCTTTCTGATTTCATTTTGTAAGTGTGGTACTCTTGATTTTTATCCGAGAGAGCTTTAACTACTGCTCTATATGTTTCAGGTGCATTAGCTTGGATTTTAACCTCTTTACTATTTATGACTTTAATTTTGTACTGACCATGAGCTATCTCATTAAGTAGTTCCGTGAGGGGAAACAAATTTTGTACTTTGGTCACGAATATCAAATAAGAATCCAAAAAAGTAAACCAAAAAGCATCCAAACCACCACCATTTGGATGCTTTTTGGTTTACTTTTTCTTTTTGATAATTTACCGTTTTGACATCTGGTATGTTATTTTTATTTTCAGTTTTATCTGGTAAACCCAACTATACAGACAACTTTTGCTGCCTGCCATTTGGTTCTTTTACATGACTATCGAGTTTTCTTTTGATAATGGGATTAACTTGATCACTTTTGGTTGACTGTTTTGTAAAAGTTATGCCTTGTTGCATAGATGTGGATGGCTTTATAATGTCTCTTGAAGTTGGTGTTTCAATATTATGTTTTCTTCTTTTAAAGTTTGCAGCTCTTCGACTAGACCGCTTAAAATAGATTTGGTGTTCTCATCAGAAGTAGAAGCAATTTGTTTCAACCGCACACATTTATCATCCCCATTAGCATTATTATTTAGAATACCATCGAAGTTATTGTTGTTTATATTGCTGTTTATAACTTTGTTATTATTGTTATTTATTTTTGTAGTACTATTTGTATTTTTGTTATTATTATGAATGCTTGTTTTGGGATTTTCAATTGTTATTGACATAAGTAGCGGCGATCGCATAGTTTTACCCATATTTTCGCATTCTTTATTCTTCACTATTATTCTTTATTATTATTATTATTATTATTATTTTTATTAATATTATTTAGATAGATTTATAATTTATTTTATAATTTGGAATTATATTTATTATTAATAATTTAATTAATTTAATTTTTTATTATATCTTATTTTATTTATAAAATATAAATTGTGTATTAATAATTCGTAATTTTTGAATATATTTTTCAAAATTTTCCGATAGATGTCTATTAGATAGAAATTTGCATGTAGGTAGCACTAATTACAATGCAAACGAAAATGCAGATTTCAAAAATAATTTTCGAAGATCTTATTTGCAATAGAATTTTGACAGTTTGAGTTCAGTTTAACTAAATTTTTTTTTTTTTGTTTATTATGCGCGAAAATAAAGTTTTTTATAAATGAGGTTTATATAGAGGTTTTTTTTTTACATTTGTACAATATAAAAAAATATATCTTAGTTGGTTTTAGAAATAATCTCATTTGCTCTGGTACTCGTTCGGAAGCTTCCAAAATCCAAACCCATAGACCAAATCCTCTTAAATTTCAGAGACATAAATCGAACGGGAAGGAACATCATTGTACAAAATTTAAAGGTTCTATCTTTGTTGATTTTGGAGATAATATCGTTTGCTCTGGAGCTCGTTCCGAAGCATCCAAAATCCGAACCCATGAAGCAAATCCTCTTAAGTATCAGAGACTTAAATAAAACATGAAAGAACACCACTCTGTCAAATTTGAAGGTTATATTTTTATTGGTTTTGGAGATAATCTCATTTGCTCTGGTGCTCGTTCGGAAGCTTCCAAAATCCAAACCCATGAACCAAATCCTCTTAAATTTCAGCGACATGAATCGAACGGGAAGGAACATCATTGTACAAAATTTAAAGGTTCTATCTTTGTTGATTTTGGAGATAATCTCGTTTGCTCTGGGGCTCGTTCGGAAGCTTCCAAAATCCGAACCCATTGACCAAATCCTCTACAATTTTATAGACTTAAATAAAACATGAAAGAACACCACTCTGTCAAATTTGAAGGTTATATCTTTATTAGTTTTGGAGATAATCTCATTTGCTCTGGGGCTCGTTCGGAAGCTTCCAAAATCCAAACCTATGGACCAAATCTTCCTAAATTTCAGAGACATAAATCGAATGGGAAGGAACATCATTGTACAAAATTTAAAGGTTCTATCTTTGTTGGTTTTGGAGATATTCCCGTTTGCTCCGGAATCATTCGGAAGCTTCCAGAATCCGAACCCATGGACCGATTTTGTCCAGATTCGAACTTATCCTTCCTTTCGTAATTAGTAACCTACTATATAAATTTCATTAATATAGCTTTATGAGTTTTTGAGTTATCGGACGGACATCCTTAAATCGACTCAGGAGGTGATCCTGATTCAGAATATATATACATGTCCATATCTAACTCGCTTCTATTTGGTGGTTACAAACACCATACCAAAGTTAATGTACCCTATACTTTAGGTGTAGGGTATAAAAAGCAAATTATTACTCTTATACCAAAAAAAATTTAAGTTACCAATAATAATTCTTATATAAATAATATATGAATAATTTTAATATGAAAGGAAATGGATAATAAACGAAAAAAAGGAACTAATGTATTAAAGTTTTTTTTCATAATTATTATGAAAAAAACCAAATTGTACTCGTATATAAATGAATAATAAGTAAATGAATTATGTTTAAGTATATACCTAAGGTATATTGTTTAGGGTTGTTTTTTGAGTTTTTTTTTATTTTTATTTATTTTTAAAATGAGCTAAATTATTGGTTCGAAGCGGTAATGACTTAAATCAGCCAAATCACGAAGTATGTTGTTTCTCTTGGCGTGCATATTTTGTAATGGACAAAGAGCGAATTGTCTTCGAACCCTCGCAGCTGAGCAATAATTCGGAAATCAGCCAAGCATGCCACGCTCGGTTGTGTCTTGGACCCTCCCAACTATTGAAAAGCCATTACAGATTTTCAGTTTTCGTTGGTCCAATACGATTAAAAACAAATACTGATGATGTGAATGGGATTTGCCATGATGATGGACCATGGGATGTAAATTCCATTGAACCATAGAGATCTGAATGAATTTTCCAGGAATAAAAGCTTTGTTTTCACTTATTTCAAATTTTAAACGATGTTGTTTGTTCATCATACAATGTTCACCAAGGAAACTGTTATCATCAAATTGAATATTTTTTGTTTTTAATAAATTTTTAACATGATTTTTATTTTGATGACAAAGCCTATTATGGGACTATTGCAAAGAATCTTCTTTACTTGACACATGTTCTGCTACTTTAATTTTTTATTCACTATTTATCACAACAAAACACATGTTAAATAGTTTTTCTTTTCTAACATCCTCTGCCACAATACGCTCACTTTTCTTTAAAACATATTTTTTATTACCTCATAAGAAAGGTAAAGGTTTATATCGGGAGCACTATTTTGTGAAAATAAATTTAATGTGGTACTAAAGAACATTTAGCACATAAAGAACATTCAAAATATATTTTTGTTCCATTTTTTACCATCGTAGGCTAAAATACTTATATCCTTTTACCAATAGCCAATGTGATAATTGCCTGCCCTAACTTTTACAGGATTTTTAAAATTTATAAAGTTAACAAACCATTCACGTTTTGGAGACATGTCATCTGTAGCACTTGAATCTAAATACCAATTATCACAGTCCTTTGAATTTATATCAACGTTACATACAAGTGCGTCACTATCGTTATCTTCAACAATTTTTGACAAATTTACAACATTTTTATTATTTTGGTTTTTAAAGCACAATTTTTCTTCCAATGACCAGGTTCATGACAAAGAAAACATTTTCCTTTTGGAATTAGTTTTTGCTACTGCTTAATTTTTATTATAGTTTATCTTTTGTTTGAATGTATTTTGAGCCAATAATGCATTTTCTGAAGGACAAATAACTTTCTGCTGACCTATTAGACGAGTTTCTGTCATAATTAATCAAGAAGTCAAATTGAACAAAGTTTGGTGTTCGGCACACATCGATTCCCATGCAGAATGGAAATGTTTATTGGTAATTTTAATTTTAATATAAATAATACAACTGAGAAAACTATCCAGAATTATAAGGTAATTGTAAACACAAACTCATACTTTTTCTGCCATAAGGAAATCAACAGGCTAATTTCAAATACCTGTATAGATCACATTTTAACTAACGATCTAAATACAAATGTAAATAATAATTTTTTTCAACTAGCTAAACAACTAGCTAATAAAAAATACAAATCTGTTTACTATCAAAAATCAATTAAAAAAGTACAGTATATATGAAAGCAGTGTAGATGATATCGCAAAACAATTAACAACAAATATCAAAAATATAATTGATAGTGTTACTGTTATGAAAAAAGTTTTAGTAGTAATATATACAGTGCACCTTAGATTGACAGAGAGTGTATAGAATTAATAAGAAAAAAATATTGGTTCAAAAAAACTGTGCAAAACAGGGATGAAGAATATTTTAAATCAAAATATAAATACTGGTCTAACAGATTGAAGTCATTAAAAAGAAAGAAGAGGGAAATATATGATTCAAAGAAATTTGAAAGAGCTGGAGATAATTTACGAAAAAAGTGGCTTTATGTGAAGGAAATAACTAACGGCACAAATACTCAAACGTGCGACTTATTAAAGAATACATTACGTGAACTAAAG
The DNA here is from genome assembly GCA_947095535.1 of Poecilobothrus nobilitatus. Classification (NCBI taxonomy): domain Eukaryota; kingdom Metazoa; phylum Arthropoda; class Insecta; order Diptera; family Dolichopodidae; genus Poecilobothrus; species Poecilobothrus nobilitatus. The sequence continues at coordinate 148,009,712 of OX352772.1, forward strand.
AGAGCTTCAAAGAATAGAGGAGCAACACTGTTCAACTGTAGCTGAAAAATGGCAAAAAATTACAGCCAGCTAAGTTTTCCAACCATTAAACGAATAGCACATATAAATTCAATCTAATCGATAAACACAATACGTTGAAATTAATAGTCAGTTTTCCAAAAAAAAAACTCGGCTGGAATTGATGTAGTCTCTATGCCAACAATAAAGTACTGTAGATTGGAATTGGTGGATAATATTATGCAGCTGATAAATGCTTCTTTAAGGAAGGGAAAGTGCCAAAATAAATGAAAATAAATAAGGTAGTACTAATTTATAATAACAGCGGTGATCCAAAAGATATTAAGAACTATAGGCCAATATCAATTTCCACTATATTTAGTAAATTAATTGAAACATACGTGAATAACCAAATTGCTGAATATCTGCAAAGAGAAAATCTTATCAATAGTAAGCACTACAGTTTTAGAAAAAACTCCAGTACGCAAGCAGCATTGTTTGATCTGATATCTGATATACAAGCAGGAATTGACAAAAAGAAAAATGTATCTGTCTTATTTTTTGTTGTAAACAGAGCTTTTGATTGGGTAGACAGAAATACAGCCATTACAAAACTTTACAAACTTGGTATTATTGGAAGAGAACTCGGTTGGTTTAAAAGCTATTTTTTCCGAAAGAACTCAATACACAGAAAGTGAGAGTCTAAGAACTTTCTTATGTTACATTATGTTAAGCTATTTACTAAAACTGAACATCTATGGTGAAGCATTCATGTCGCTATATACTATATACAAAATCATCATAACAAAGCTTGAAAGTGGTTATAAATGCAGATATGAGAAAAGTAAGCGCTTGGATGAATATGCACAAACTGACAATAAATATAAATAAAACCAGATACATGTTTTTTAAATCAAAGACATATGACAAAATAAATATTAGGTATAATGGAAGTCAAATTGAAAAAGTCAGTGAATACAAATACTTAGGTGTAATAGTTGACAGCAATCTAAACTTGGCTCCCCAAATTAACGAAACCATAAGAAAAGCTAAAAAGATTGCGGGAATATTCAAACTAATTGGTACTAGGATACTAACAGAACTGAAAATGCCACCATACCATAGTATGTTTAATAGTGTTACTACATACTGCATACAAATTTGGAGTAATACACTGAACAAAAATCTTAGCATGATGCAAGTTATACAAAACAAAGCTATAAAAAACATTTTTGGGTATCATAAAAGAACATCACCTTTTGTTTGTTTTGAAATACATGAACTACATGGAATTCTACATTTCTAACTATTAGAGAACTTATAAAATATAAACTTGTACTACAAAATACACCTGATATTAACCAGCAACATAAATATAAATATCAAACCGATTATGAACAATGAGTTTCACAAATACAACACAAGATCAGCACAAATGATTAGAATCGTATCTTCAAACATTAGATTCAATAGACAAGATGCAATACATAATATATGTTAGAAATACTACAATGAACTACCGCTAGCTTTAAAAACTCAAAATTTTAACATAAACATATTTAAAAATAAACTCAAGAAATTTAATTTGAAGAACTCTGAAAATACAGCTGTTATTTTGAGTTGAGTAAAAATAATGATCTAAGGCTACATATATATGTTATGTCTGTTTATATGTATATATATATATGAAGATAGTGTGAAGTCTATTTTTTTTATATAACTAATTATTATTTTATTTTTAATTAATTAACTTGTTTTTATTTGCTTTTTCTGTACTTTTCATTATCGCACTTTTATATATTAAATACTTTGTGATAAAACTTCTGCTTAGAAATACTCTGTACGAGCTTATTGCTCAATTGAGATAAATATAATAATAGTATATAATAATAGTATAATATAATAGTAGCCATATTAAACTTTTTAAGAAACTATAATATTTTTGTTGAAGTAGATGAATACTTGTTTTACTCTTTTGTTCATAAACCATCACTAGTTTTTCCCACATTTGTACTGCAGAAGTACAGATAATGTGGAGCAGTCGCGTGATATAAGGCCATCTGTGATAAAGCCATGGCCATGGCCATATGGCTTTATCACTCAAATAAATTTTAAAAAATTAAAAAACATATATTTAGGTGAAATAACAAAAATATTTTCTTTATTATAATGGAAGTGTAATACATATTATATTATAATGTATAATATAATTATAAAAAAAAACATAATTCTTATATCAATAAACTAATATTTTATAACTTTTAAACATAAAAAGCAATTTAAGTAAATTAATCTATTGATTATAAATATATTGTAGTGGATTTTTCTATAATATTCCTACATATTGGACACAATATTGGACAATTACGTTCAACATAAGTTTTTTTTATTTTTTCAAAACAATCAAAGCATAATTTATAATGATTGCATGGCATTAATAAAATTGATCTTCTGTTTTCTGATCAGATCAGATCAGTTGTTATTAAATTTTTATAACAAGTTAATTGTTGTAAACCATCATTTAATGATATATTATTATCTATTTTTTTACAATCTTCTCGATAGATTCATCGTGATAGTTTTTTCTCCGCTGCTGATACAGAAATACTTGACCATTAACAGATTTTAAAAAAAATTCCATTTTTGGCCAAATTTGAAGCTAGTTTACTATTATAACCCTCAACTGCACTTGTGGTTCTACTACTGAGTTTGTAAACTCTCATATTTTCTACTCCAATCTATAATTAAAAAATATATATATATATATTACAAAAGTTATAAATATCATTCTACGGTAAATGTTAATCATTTTTGAAATACATTGTCGTTCGAAATATCTGATAAATGGTTGGAAAAAACTTACAGCATCCTCATGAATTGCGAATTTTGAGCTTAACGCTTTTTCCTTTAAAATTTCATATGCAGCAGTTATTTTTTATGCAGCAGTTGGTTTTGATAATGGTAAAACCAAAAATTTTTAAAAATGTCTTTTAGCCTCAGTATTACTGTTTAAATATTTGCTTAAATTTCCAATCTTATTCGCGTTACGTCTTACTGCTTGGGTATAATGAAACCATCATGGTTTAATCTAGAATTCTAGAGCATAGGTATGTCCCAGGAAAATGTTTGTACATAGCTGATTTATTATCCAGATATTATGATAAAGGTAGTAAAATAGTTGAAATTGAAGATTTAAATGAGATTGTACATTCTTTAAATTTAAGTGATGACAAGTGTTAGAATTATTTAAACGGGAAACTAATGGTGATTCAATATTGTGTGAATTAAAACAAATTGTTAAAGAAGGGTGGAAAAAGTGTATTTGTAGATGAGGGATTACTTTTCTTGAGTGATAGAGTCATGGTACCTCAAAAACTAAAAGGATCGGTCTAACGAAAATTACACGAAGCACACTTAGGAAGCGAAAAAACGAAAGCTAGAGCACGGACGCTAGTAGTTTGGCCGGGTATAAACAATGACATATAAATACGATAGTGAAAAGCTTGACTTGTCAAAAATATCGTAGGTCGAATTTTCGAGAGCCACTGTTATCACATTCTATTCCAGTTCTTCCTTTTCAAAAAATTCGGATTCATATTTTTGAAAAGGGTAAAACTAATTACATAGTCTTAGCGGACTATTACTCAAAGTATTTAGACATTATGAAAATTAAAAATAAGACAACCGAGGAAGTTACTTCAAAGCTAAAAAGTTGTTTTCCGGTAGACCGAATCCCTATAAAAATAATAGCGGAATATGCCGTTTAACTCGTTCAAATTTAGAAACTTTTGCCATGAATTTGAAAGTTGACAACCACAAGTCCAACTTACGCACAAGGTAATGACTTTGATGAGAAATCCATTAATATTGCAAAAAATTTCATTTAAAAACAATAGATAGTAAAACTGAATTATGGCTAGCGCTTTTACAATACAGAAGTACCCCACTGAAAGAAGTGTCGGCGTCTCCAGTCGAGCTTCTGATGAGTGGAAAAACGGGAACCCTACTTCCGGGTAAAGATTACCAATTTTCGCCACAAATAGTCCCAAATATATATAAGAATATGCTAATTAAAAATTATAAACACAAACAGTATTATGATGTTCACACTAGACATAAAAATTAATTTGTTGAAGGTGATATAATTAGGTTCCATAGCCCAAGAAAGGGGTGGTAACCGAATCGCAGGTAACCGAAAAATGCAATACTCCAAAATCATATTGGATTAAGTTACAAGATGGAACTGTGTTAAGACGGAACTCAAACATGATTAGAAAAAGGTTATTTTTCAGAAAACTTATAATGGTGCGCACTACTGCAGTTTAAAAACACAAAAACATATGAAGTAGTAATTAACAAATAAGATAGGAATAATAAACTTATAATGAAATCAGTAGTAAATAAGGTAACAATTACTTAATGGATGTGATTACATGCAAATTAATTACAAAAAGATTTAAATGAAATAAAATAACAAAAAAAACAATGTATATTGTAAAAAAATATGAAAATATTATATATAGTGAAATTAAAAACAAGTAAATGTAACAGTAAGTCGATGCAACCGACTTATTAATACCCTACACCTGAATAATTCGAATTAAATTAACAATCCATAAGTGTTTTTGGCAGCTGCTTGAACTTCTTCCCTTTTGTGTCTTATTCAACTCGAATTTCAAGAACGTAAAAGAGGCATCCGCTTGGGATATGCTTGACACCCTTGTATAAAATTTTAAGTTTCTATCTTAATTATTTTCGGAGATTGGTAGTCCTTGGGATGTTTGTGTCAGCTACCCGAATTGCCACTCCAATTCATCGAATCCATCTCAGGAACATAAAGAAAACTTGCCAGAACACCATTCTATTAAACTTAAAGGTTCTACTTTTGTTGGTTTTGGAGATATGCTCGTTGCTCTTGTGCTCGTCCGGAAGTTTCCAAAATACGAACCCATGGTTCAAATTCTTTCAAATGTCAGTTTCCAATTTTACAGAAAAGGAAACATAACAGAACACCTTTGTACTAAAAATAAAAGTTCTATCTTTGTTGGTTGCGGAGATATACTCGTTTGCTCTGGGGCTCGTCCGGAAGCTTCCAAGATTTGAACCCATGGACCAAATCCTCACAAATTTCAGAAACATAAATCAAACATGAACGAACACCATTCTGCCTAATTTAAAGGTTATATCTTTGTTGCATTTGGAGATAATATCATTTGCTCTGAAGCTCGTTCGGAAGCTTTCAAAATCCGAACCCAAGGACCAAATCCTCTCAAATTTCAGAGGCCTAAATCATACATGAAAGAACACCATTATGCCAAAAGTAAAGGTTATATATTTGTTGTTTTTGGAGATAATCTCATTTGCTCTGGGGCTCGTTCGGAAGCTTCCAAAATCCAAACCCATGGACCACATCCTCTTAAATTTTAGAGACATAAATCAAACTGGAAGAAACATCATTATAAAAAATTTAAAGGTTCTATCTTTATTGGTTTTGGAGATAATCTCGTTTGCTCTGGGGCTCGTTCGGAAGTTTCCAAAACCCGAACCCATGGACCAAATCTTCTCACATTTCAGAGACTTAAATAAAACATGAAAGAACACCACCCTGCCAAATTTAAAGGTTATATCTTTGTTGGTTTTGGAGATAATCTCATTTGCTCTGGGGCTCGTTCGGAAGCTTCCAAATCCAAAACCCATGGACCAAATCCTCTTAAATTTCAGAGACATAAATCGAACGGGAAGGAACATCATTGTACAAAATTTAAAGGTTCTATCTTTGTTGGTTTTGGAAATAATCTCATTTGCTCTGGTGCTCGTTCGGAAGCTTCCAAAACCCAAACTCATGGAACAAATCCTCTTAAATTTCAGAGACATAAATCGAACGGGAAGAAACATCATTGTACAAAATTTGAAGGTTCTATCTTTGTTGCTTTTGGAGATAATCTCGTTTGCGGAGATTATCTCCAAAAGCCGGAATCATTCGGAAGCTTCCAGAATCCGAACCCATGGACGGATTTTGTCCAGATTCGAACTTAGCCTTTCTTTCGTAATTAGTAACCTACTATATAAATTTCATCAAGATAGCATCATTATTTTTTGAGTTATCGTGCGTACGGACGGACGGACGGACGGACGGACGGACGGACATCGCTAAATCGACTCCGGCGGTGATCCTGATTCAGAATATATATACATGTCTATACCTAACTCGCTTCCTTTTGGTGGTTACAAACACCATACCAAAGTTAATATACCCTATACTATAGGTGTAGGGTATAAAAAAGAAAATGTGTATATAATGAAGTTAAAATAATAATGTAAATAAGAATGTAAATAAAATAAGAATGTAATGGAATCAGTAAAAGAAGAGATGTAGTATATATGATTATACACCACTGCAGATTATACCATATTATAAAAGAGTGCTTTATCCAAATGCCAAAGTAAGAACATAATAAATAGAAATTGTTGTAAGTAGGCATTTTTAGGATTCGCCGTCTTTGTGACAACAAGTTCATGTGGGATTGTAAGAAAGAAACGTATAATTGTTAATTGAAATAAAATAATAAACTAACATATACGATTTTGATTAAAATAATACAGTAAAATTCTAAAATTTATTTATGATTTAATTTGATGCCCTTGTTTTCTTTATTTAAAAATTAAAAATTTTTAGATAATTTATACTAAATTGATGTCCCGTTTCATATACGTGTTTGGTTATAGCTGAATTTAATTTGTTATATTTATTTGCTCTAATGTGCTGCATATATGAAATTCTAAACGTACGTCTTGTCTGACCTAAATATGTGCACTCACAATTGTCGCAAGTTAGTTTATAAAATCCTGATTTATCTAATTTATTTATTTTTGATTTATTATTGAAAAACATATTTTTTTAAGTATGTTTATTGTAAAATACTAAACTGAATTTCTCATTAAAATAATTGAAATAATTAGAGACATTGTTTCTTAATAATGACATTATCAGCCAACTTATAGCTGACAAAAATGTCCATTGTAATGAAGCTACTTCCAATTGTACACAAATTGTCACTGAGGAGTTTAGGCAACTAAAAGAATCCATTTCTTCTTCAACAACTTTATCTAAAAGTAAAAATCTTTATGAAGAATTAATCCAAAGTGACACTACACTTCAAATTAATTCTAACAGCAGTCAAATTATTAACAATCAACTTAACAATCAACTTAGCATCAACCATCCTAGCACCATCCAATCCACTAACAGTCATTCCATCGCCAGCAAACGTAGTACCAGTCAATTCATCACCATCCAACCTAGCCCAATTACTAATAGCCAATCCATCATCACTAATAATCAACCCGCCTACCAACCTACTTTAGCCGAGAATATTAAAGCCGTTAACTTTGTTTTATAACTTTCAAAATTTCCAGCCTCTACAACAGTAAGTGGATTGAGAAATAATTTAAAAAATATATTCAACTGCAATAGTGTTAGCGCAGTTAATATAACACCAAGAAATTTAAAATACAAACCAAAGTACAAATCTTTTAAAGTTATGTTACCTCAGTCCAAGGTTAATGATATACTTTCTCACATACATTGGAAAAAGAATACCATAACACAACATTTAAAAGATCTTAATACTCAAAAAGCTCACATTAACACTTGAATAATTGTTCAACAACTTTATCTATTATAAAATTCGTTAAGATTTTTATACCCGTATGAACTATGTTCAAGGGTATAATAAATTTGCCATTACGTTTGTGACACCTTAAAGGAGTCGAGCTAGATATAGTGTCAAAGGTATGGATCGGCTCAGAATCGCATTCTAAGTCGATTAAGCCATGTACGTCCGTCCGTCCGGCCGTCCGCACGATAACTCAAAAAATAAAGGAACTAGGGGGCTGAAATTTTTTTTAAGTCACTTTTGCAAAATTGTTAGTTTTGCTATTTAAATCCAACATTTTCGGTCGTCGGGTTCGAGTAGCTGCCATACAACTTCTATCTTTATATAGAAATAACTCAGTATCTATTCAAGCTAGGTTTCTGAAATTTTGCAGCTGACGATCAAGTTTTATGGCAACAACTTCTGTAAAATTTGGTTGTGCTGGTGCAGCGGGTTCGGGTAGCTGCCATACAACTTCTCCGTTTAAATGAGAATAACTCAGTGTTTATTGAAGCTAGGAATCTGAAATTTAGTAAAGAAGTGTCGAGTTACATGCCAACAACTTTTGTAAAATTTGGTTGGTCTAGAGCAGCCGGTTCAGACTTCTTGCACCTCTTGGAACCTAATGAAGCTAGGAGTCTGAAATTTTGCAAATGATGATCAAGTTTTATGGCAACAACTTTTGTAAAATTTGGTTGTGGTGGTGCGGCGGGTTCGGGTAGCTGCCATACAACTTATCCGGTTAAATGAGAATAACTCAGTGTTTATTGAAGTTAGGAATCTGAAATTTAGTAAAGAAGTGTCGAGTTATATGCCAACAGCTTTTGTAAAATTTGTTTGGCCTAGAACAGCCGGTTCAGGCTTCTTGCACCTCTTGGAAGTTAATAAAGCTAGGCGTCTGAAATCTTGCAAATGATGATCAAGTTTTATGGCAACAACTTCTACAAAATTTGGTTGTGCTGGTGCGACGGGTTCGGGTAGCTGCCATACAAAATCTCTTTTTAAATGAAAGAACTCAGTGTCCGTCCGCACTATAACTCAAAAAATAGAGGAGCTAGGAGGCTGAAATTTTTTTTACGTCACTTTTGCAAAATTTTTAGTTTTCCTATTTAATTCCATCATTTTTGGCCGCCGGGTTCGAGTAGCTGCCATACAACTTCTTTCTTTAAATGGAAATAACACAGTGTCTACTCAATCTAGGTATCTGAAATTTTGCGAATGATGATCAAGTTTTATGGCAACAACTTCTGCAAAATTTGGTTGTGGTGGTACGACGGGTTCGGGTAGCTGCCATACAACTTCTCTTTTTAAATGAAAATAACTCAGTGTCCGTCCGCACGATAACTCAAAAAATAAAAGAGTTAGGAGGCTGAAATTTTTTTTACGTCACTTTTACAAAATTGTTAGTTTTGCTATTTAACTCCAGCATTTTCGGCCGCCGGGTTCGAGTAGCTGCCATACAACTTCTTTATTTAAATGGAAATAACCCAGTGTCTATTCAATCTAGGTATCTGAAATTTTGCGAATGACGATCAAGTTTTATTGCAACAACTTCTGCAAAATTTGGTTGTGGTGGTGTGACGGGTTCGGGTAGCTGCCATACAAAATCTCTTTTTAAATGAAAGAACTCAGTGTCCGTCCGCACTATAACTCAAAAAATAGAGGAGCTAGGAAGCTGAAAATTTTTTTACGTTACTTTTGTAAAATTGTTAGTTTTGCTATTTAACTCCAGCATTTTCGGCCGCCGGGTTCGAGTAGCTGCCATACAACGTCTTTCTTTAAATGGAAATAACCCAGTGTCTGTTCAATCTAGGTATCTGCAATTTTGCGAATGATGATCAAGTTTTATGGCAACAACTTCTGCCAAATTTGGTTGTGGTGGTGCGACGGGTTCGGGAAGCTGCCATACAACTTCTCTTTTTAAATGAAAATAACTCAGTGTCCGTCCGCACGATAACTCAAAAAATAAAGGAGTTAGGAGGCTGAAATTTTTTTTACGTCACTTTTACAAAATTGTTAGTTTTGCTATTTAACTCCAGCATTTTCGGCCGCCGGGTTCGAGTAGCTGCCATACAACTTCTTTCTTTAAATGGAAATAACCCAGTATCTATTCAATCTAGGTATCTGAAATTTTGCAAATGATGATCGAGTTTTATGGCAACAACTTCTGTAAAATTTTGTTGTGATGATATGACAGGTTCGGATAGTTGCCATACAACTTCTCTTTTTAAATGAAAATAACTCAGTGTCTATTGAAGCTAGCTATCTGAAATTTAGTGAAAAAGTGTCGAGTTGCATGCCAAAAACTTTTGTAAAATTTGAATGGTCTAAAGCAGCCGGTTCAGGCTTTTTGCATTTCTTGGAACTTAATGAAGCTAGGCGCAATAGATTCGGGTAGCTATCATACAACTCCACAATTTACATAAATATATCTCTGTAGTTCGGTACTAAAACTCTGAATGTTTTTAAAAGATGATCAAGTTTTATAGAAACAGGATATATTACGTTCATACGGGTATCCCAGAGTTGACACAGTCTACTCTACTGCACTCTTCCTCGTTTATTTATGTAATTACACTTACGTTAATTATTTTACATCAAAAATCGCATGTTTCGTTATATACTTTTGATTCATTTATGTTGCACATTTGCTAATACTTTTTGTTTTTGTAATAAAGAACTTCTTATATACATATTTTTTTTCTACTTCTTTTTGTACCTTAATTGCTGTACATTTTATTTTTTTTTATAATTAATGTAAATTACAATAACAATTCAACCATGTAATTCATATTAATAAATATATTTGTAAATTTGGTTGTTAATGTAAATTGAAATTACAAAGTAAAAAATTAGAATTTAAGAAAGAAATCATAGTACATTGGCTTTTAGAAATTGAAAAGAATCGTGTCGTTGTAACAATATTGAAAATTTTCTAAGATAAATAAAAAAAAAATTTGAATTATATTTTAATTATAATTATATTAGTGTTTTATTTAATATAATCGGTTAAATAATTATCATTAAATAATACAAAAAAAAAAATTTGAAAAAGCTCAAAGAATTAATATGGTTTTTCGAGCCGGATAGGGCTTATTATTCAAGAATATTTATTGCACGTGGTTATACTACGCTTTGATTTACTTTGAATACAATTGCTAATATAAATTAAAATAATAATTTCGGAATTCTATTAATTTATAATAGTAAAAAAAACATATATTCGGTGAATTTAATAAAAAACCAGTAAATGTAACAGTAAGTCGATGCAACCGACTTATTAATACCCTACACCTCAATAATTCGAATTAAATTAAAAATCCATAAGTTTTTTTGGCAGCTGCTTGACCTTCTTCCCTTTTGTGTCTTATTCAACTCGAATTTCGGGAAAGTAAAAGAGGCATCCTCTTGGGATATGCTTGACACCTTTGTAAAAAACTTTAAGTTTCTATCTTTATTAATTTCGAAGATTGTTAGTTCTTGGGAGGTGTGTGTCAGGTACCCGAATTGTCACTCCAATTCATCGAATCCATCTCAGGAACATAAAGAAAACATGCCAGAACACCATTGTACTAAATTTAAAGGTTCTACTTTTGTTGGTTTTGGAGATATGCTCGTTGCTCTTGTGCTCGTCCGGAAGTTTCCAAAATACGAACCCATGGTTCAAATTCTTTCAAATGTCAGTTTCCAATTTTACAGAAAAGGAAACATAACAGAACACCTTTATACTAAAAATAAAAGTTCTATCTTTGTTGGTTGTGGAGATATACTCGTTTGGTCTGGGGCTCGTTCGGAAGCTTCCAAGATTTGAAGCCATGGACCAAATCCTCACAAATTTCAGAAACATAAATCAAACATGAAGGAACACCATTCTGCCTAATTTAAAGGTTATATCTTAGTTGGTTTTGGAGATAATATCATTTCCTCTGAGGCTCGTACGGAAGCTTCCAAAATCCAAACCCACGGACCAAATCGTTTTAAATTTCAGAGACCTAAATCAAACATGAAAGAACATCATTCTGCCAAATTTAAAGGTTATACCTTTGTTGTTTTTGGAGATAATCTCATTTTCTCTGGGACTGGTTTGGAAGCTTCCAAAATCCAAACCCATGGACCATATCCTCTTAAATTTCAGAGACATAAATCAAACGAAAAAAACATCATTGTAAAAAATTTAAAGGTTCTATCATTGTTGGTTTTGAAAATAATCTCGTTTGCTCTGGGGCTCGTTCGGAAGCTTCCAAAATCCAAACCCATGGACCAAATCCTCTTAAATTTCAGAGACATAAATCGAACGGCAAGGAACATCATTGTACAAAATTTGAAGGTTCTATCTTTGTTGATTTTGGAGATAATCTCGTATGCTCTGGGGCTCGTTCGGAAGCTTGCAAAATCCGAACCCATGGACCAAATCCTCTCAAATTTTAGAGACCTAAATAAAACATGAAAGAACACCATTCTGTCAAATTTGAAGGTTATATCTTTATTGGTTTTGGAGATAATCTCATTTGGTATGGTGCTCGTTCGGAAGCTTCCAAAATCCGAACCCATGAACCAAATCCTCTCAAATTTTAAAGACCTAAATCAAACATGAGAGAACACCATTCTGCCAAATTTAAGGGTTGTATCTTTGTTGTTTTTGGAGATAATCTCTTTTGCTCTGGGGCTCGTTAGGAAGCTTCCAAAATCCAAACCCATGGACCATATCCTCTTAAATTTCAGAAACATAAATCAAACGGGAAGGAGCATCATTGTAAAAAAGTTAAAGGTTCTATCTTTGTTGGTTTTGAAGATAATTTCGTTTGCTCTGGAGCTCGTTCGGAAGCTTCCAAAATCCAAACCCATGGACCCAATCCTCTCAAATTTTAGAAACTTAAATTAAACATGAAAGAACACAACTATGTCAAATTTGAAAGTTATATCTTTATTGGTTTTGGAGATAATCTCATTTGCTCTGGTGCTCGTTCGGAAGTTTCCGAAATGCAAACCCATGGACCAAATCCTCTCAAATTTTAGAGGCTTAAATTAAACATGAAAGAACACAACTATGTCAAATTTGAAAGTTATATCTTTATTGGTTTTGGAGATAATCTCATTTGCTCTGGTGCTCGTTCGGAAGTTTCCAAAATCCAAACCCATGGACCAAATCCTCTAAAATTTCAGAGACGTAAATCGAATGGGAAGGAACATCATTGTACGAAATTTAAAGATTCTATCTTTGTTGGTTTTGGAGATAATCTCGTTTGCTCCGGAATCATTCGGAAGCTTCCAGAATCCGAACCCATGGACGGATTTTGTCCAGATTCGAACTTAGTCTTCCTTTTGGAATTATTAACCTACTATATAAATTTCATCAAGATAGCTTTATTAGTTTTTGAGTTATCGTGCGAACGGACGGACGGACATCGTTAAATCGACTCAGGAGGTGATCCTGAATCAGAATATATATACATGTCCATATCTAACTCGCTTCCTTTTGGTGGTTACAAACACCATACCAAAGTTAATATACCCTATATAATTTAATAATTTGGATTTTGTTGGATTAAAACTAAATTTAACAACAAAAAAATTTTGTCACGTTGTTGGTTTCCTTTATTTAACTTTGTGAGAGTTGTTGTTTGTTCAGTTGATCATCAGATTAAGTCAAAGATAAAAATATGGAAAAACAATAAAAACATTATGTTAAGCTATTTACTAAAACTGAACATCTATGGTGAAGCATTCATGTCGCTATATACTATATACAAAATCATCATAACAAAGCTTGAAAGTGGTTATGAATGCAGATATGAGAAAAGTAAGCGCTTGGATGAATATGCACAAACTGACAATAAATATAAATAAAACCAGATACATGTTTTTTAAATCAAAGACATATGACAAAATAAATATTAGGTATAATGGAAGTCAAATTGAAAAAGTCAGTGAATACAAATACTTAGGTGTAATAGTTGACAGCAATCTAAACTTGGCTCCCCAAATTAACGAAACCATAAGAAAAGCTAAAAAGATTGCGGGAATATTCAAACTAATTGGTACTAGGATACTAACAGAACTGAAAATGCCACCATACAATAGTATGTTTAATAGTGTTACTACATACTGCATACAAATTTGGAGTAATACACTAAACAAAAATCTTAGCATGATGCAAGTTATACAAAACAAAGCTATAAAAAACATTTTTGGGTATCATAAAAGAACATCAACTTTTGTTTGTTTTGAAATACATGAACTACATGGAATTCTACATTTCTACCTATTAGAGAACTTATAAAATATAAACTTGTACTACAAAATACACCTGATATTAACCAGCAACATAAATATAAATATCAAACCGATTATGAACAATGAGTTTCACAAATACAACACAAGATCAGCACAAATGATTAGAATCGTATCTTCAAACATTAGATTCAATAGACAAGATGCAATACATAATATATGTTAGAAATACTACAATGAACTACCGCTAGCTTTAAAAACTCAAAATTTTAACATAAACATATTTAAAAATAAACTCAAGAAATTTAATTTGAAGAACTCTGAAAATACAGCTGTTATTTTGAGTTGAGTAAAAATAATGATCTAAGGCTACATATATATGTTATGTCTGTTTATATGTATATATATATATGAAGATAGTGTGAAGTCTATTTTTTTTATATAACTAATTATTATTTTATTTTTAATTAATTAACTTGTTTTTATTTGCTTTTTCTGTACTTTTCATTATCGCACTTTTATATATTAAATACTTTGTGATAAAACTTCTGCTTAGAAATACTCTGTACGAGCTTATTGCTCAATTGAGATAAATATAATAATAGTATATAATAATAGTATAATATAATAGTAGCCATATTAAACTTTTTAAGAAACTATAATATTTTTGTTGAAGTAAATGAATACTTGTTTTACTCTTTTGTTCATAAACCATCACTAGTTTTTCCCACATTTGTACTGCAGAAGTACAGATAATGTGGAGCAGTCGCGTGATATAAGGCCATCTGTGATAAAGCCATGGCCATGGCCATATGGCTTTATCACTCAAATAAATTTTAAAAAATTAAAAAACATATATTTAGGTGAAATAACAAAAATATTTTCTTTATTATAATGGAAGTATAATACATATTATATTATAATGTATAATATAATTATAAAAAAAAACATAATTCTTATATCAATAAACTAATATTTTATAACTTTTAAACATAAAAAGCAATTTAAGTAAATTAATCTATTGATTATAAATATATTGTAGTGGATTTTTCTATAATATTCCTGCATATTGGACACAATATTGGAAAATTACGTTCAACATAAGTTTTTTTTATTTTTTCAAAACAATCAAAGCATAATTTATAATGATTGCATGGCATTAATAAAATTGATCTTCTGTTTTCTGATCAGATCAGATCAGTTGTTATTAAATTTTTATAACAAGTTAATTGTTGTAAACCATCATTTAATGATATATTATTATCTATTTTTTTACAATCTTCTCGATAGATTCATCATGATAGTTTTTTCTCCGCTGCTGATACAGAAATACTTGACCATTAACAGATTTTAAAAAAAATTCCATTTTTGGCCAATTTTGAAGCTAGTTTACTATTATAACCCTCAACTGCACTTGTGGTTCTACTACTGAGTTTGTAATCTCTCATATTTTCTACTCCAATCTATAATTAAAAAATATATATATATATATTACAAAAGTTATAAATATCATTCTACGGTAAATGTTAATCATTTTTGAAATACATTGTCGTTCGAAATATCTGATAAATGGTTGGAAAAAACTTACAGCATCCTCATGAATTGCTAATTTTGAGCTTAACGCTTTTTCCTTTAAAATTTCATATGCAGCAGTTATTTTTTATGCAGCAGTTGGTTTTGATAATGGTAAAACCAAAAATTTTTAAAAATGTCTTTTAGCCTCAGTATTACTGTTTAAATATTTGCTTAAATTTCCAATCTTATTCGCGTTACGTCTTACTGCTTGGGTATAATGAAACCATCATGGTTTAATCTAGAATTCTAGAACATACGTATGTCCCAGGAAAATGTTTGTACATAGCTGATTTATTATCCAGATATTATGATAAAGGTAGTAAAATAGTTGAAATTGAAGATTTAAATGAGATTGTACATTCTTTAAATATAAGTGATGACAAGTGTTAGAATTATTTAAACGGGAAACTAATGGTGATTCAATATTGTGTGAATTAAAACAAATTGTTAAAGAAGGGTGGAAAAAGTGTATTTGTAGATGAGGGATTACTTTTCTTGAGTGATAGAGTCATGGTACCCCAAAAACTAAAAGGATCGGTCTAACGAAAATTACACGAAGCACACTTAGGAAGCGAAAAAACGAAAGCTAGAGGACGGACGCTAGTATTTTGGCCGGGGATAAACAATGACATATAAATACGATAGTGAAAAGCTTGACTTGTCAAAAATATCGTAGGTCGAATTTTGGAGAGCCACTGTTATCACATTCTATTCCAGTTCTTCCTTTTCAAAAAATTCGGATTCATATTTTTGAAAAGGGTAAAATTAATTACATAGTCTTAGCGGACTATTACTCAAAGTATTTAGACATTATGAAAATTAAAAATAAGACAACCGAGGAAGTTACTTCAAAGCTAAAAAGTTGTTTTCCGGTAGACCGAATCCCTATAAAAATAATAGCTGAATATGCCATTTAACTCGTTCAAATTTAGAAACTTTTGCCATGAATTTGAAAGTTGACAACCACAAGTCCAACTTACGCACAAGGTAATGACTTTGATGAGAAATCCATTAATATTGCAAAAAATTTCATTTAAAAAACAATAGATAGTAAAACTGAATTATGGCTAGCGCTTTTACAATACAGAAGTACCCCACTGAAAGAAGTGTCGGCGTCTCCAGTCGAGCTTCTGATGAGTGGAAAAACGGGAACCCTACTTCCGGGTAAAGATAACCAATTTTCGCCACAAATAGTCCCAAATATATATAAGAATATGCTAATTAAAAATTATAAACACAAACAGTATTATGATGTTCACACTAGACCTAAAAATTAATTTGTTGAAGGTGATATAATTAGGTTCCATAGCCCAAGAAAGGGGTGGTAACCGAATCGCAGGTAACCGAAAAATGCAATACTCCAAAATCATATTGGATTAAGTTACAAGATGGAACTGTGTTAAGACGGAACTCAAACATGATTAGAAAAAGGTTATTTTTCAGAAAACTTATAATGGTGCGCACTACTGCAGTTTAAAAACACAAAAACATATGAAGTAGTAATTAACAAATAAGATAGGAATAATAAACTTATAATGAAATCAGTAGTAAATAAGGTAACAATTACTTAATGGATGTGATTACATGCAAATTAATTACAAAAAGATTTAAATGAAATAAAATAACAAAAAAAACAATGTATATTGTAAAAAAATATGAAAATATTATATATAGTGAAATTAAAAAAAAAGAAAATGTGTATATAATGAAGTTAAAATAATAATGTAAATAAGAATGTAAATAAAATAAGAATGTAATGGAATCGGTAAAAGAAGAGATGTAGTATATATGATTATACACCACTGCAGATTATACCATATTATAAAAGAGTGCTTTATCCAAATGCCAAAGTAAGAACATAATAAATAGAAATTGTTGTAAGTAGCCATTTTTAGGATTCGACGTCTTTGTCACAACAAGTTCATGTGGGATTGTAAGAAAGAAACGTATAATTGTTAATTGAAATAAAATAATAAACTAACATATACGATTTTGATTAAAATAATACAGTAAAATTCTAAAATTTATTTATGATTTAATTTGATGCCCTTGTTTTCTTTATTTAAAAATTAAAAATTTTTAGATAATTTATACTAAATTGATGTCCCGTTTCATATACGTGTTTGGTTATAGCTGAATTTAATTTGTTAAATTCTGATTTATCTATCCTGATTTAAAATCCTGATTTATCTAATTTATTTATTTTTGATTTATTATTGAAAAACATATTTTTTTAAGTATGTTTATTGTAAAATACTAAACTGAATTTCTCATTAAAATAATTGAAATAATTAGAGACATTGTTTCTTAATAATGACATTATCAGCCAACTTATAGCTGACAAAAATGTCCATTGTAATGAAGCTACTTCCAATTGTACACAAATTGTCACTGAGGAGTTTAGGCAACTAAAAGAATCCATTTCTTCTTCAACAACTTTATCTAAAAGTAAAAATCTTTATGAAGAATTAATCCAAAGTGACACTACACTTCAAATTAATTCTAACAGCAGTCAAATTATTAACAATCAACTTAACAATCAACTTAGCATCAAACATCCTAGCACCATCCAATCCACTAACAGTCATTCCATCGCCAGCAAACGTAGTATCAATTCATCACCAGTCAATTCATCACCATCCAACCTAGCCCAATTACTAATAGCCAATCCATCATCACTAATAATCAACCCGCCTACCAACCTACTTTAGCCGAGAATATTAAAGCCGTTAACTTTGTTTTATAACTTTCAAAATTTCCAGCCTCTACAACAGTAAATGGATTGAGAAATAATTTAAAAAATATATTCAACTGCAATAGTGTTAGCGCAGTTAATATAACACCAAGAAATTTAAAATACAAACCAAAGTACAAATCTTTTAAAGTTATGTTACCTCAGTCCAAGGTTAATGATATACTTTCTCACATACATTGGAAAAAGAATACCATAACACAACATTTAAAAGATCTTAATACTCAAAAAGCTCACATTAACACTTGAATAATTGTTCAACAACTTTATCTATTATAAAATTCGTTAAGATTTTTTATTTATGTAATTACACTTACGTTAATTATTTTACATCAAAAATCGCATGTTTCGTTATATACTTTTGATTCATTTATGTTGCACATTTGCTAATATTTTTTGTTTTTGTAATAAAAAACTTCTTATATACATATTTTTTTTCTACTTCTTTTTGTACCTTAATTGCTGTACATTTTATTTTTTTTATAATTAATATAAATTACAATAACAATTCAACCATGTAATTCATATTAATAAATATATTTGTAAATTTGGTTGTTAATGTAAATTGAAATTATAAAGTAAAAAATTAGAATTTAAGAAAGAAATCATAGTACATTGGCTTTTAGAAATTGAAAAGAATCGTGTCGCTGTAACAATATTGAAAATTTTCTAAGATAAATAAAAAAAAAATTTGAATTATATTTTAATTATAATTATATTAGTGTTTTATTTAATATAATCGGTTAAATAAATATCATTAAAAAATACAAAAAAAAAAAATTTGAAAAAGCTCAAAGAATTAATATGGTTTTTCGAGCCGGATAGGGCTTATTATTCAAGAATATTTATTGCACGTGGTTATACTACGCTTTGATTTACTTTGAATACAATTGCTAATATAAATTAAAATAATAATTTCGGAATTCTATTAATTTATAATAGTAAAAAAAACATATATTCGGTGAATTTAATAAAAAACAAGTAAATGTAACAGTAAGTCGATGCAACCAACTTATTAATACCCTACACCTCAATAATTCGAATTAAATTAAAAATCCATAAGTTTTTTTGGCAGCTGCTTGACCTTCTTCCCTTTTGTGTCTTATTCAACTCGAATTTCAGGAAAGTAAAAGAGGCATCCTCTTGGGATATGCTTGACACCTTTGTAAAAAACTTTAAGTTTCTATCTTTATTAATTTCGAAGATTGTTAGTCCTTGGGAGGTGTGTATCAGGTACCCAAATTGTCACTCCAATTCATCGAATCCATCTCAGGAACATAAAGAAAACATGCTAGAACACCATTGTACTAAATTTAAAGGTTCTACTTTTGTTGGTTTTGGAGATATGCTCGTTGCTCTTGTGCTCGTCCGGAAGTTTCCAAAATACGAACCCATGCTTCAAATTCTTTCAAATGTCAGTTTCCAATTTTACAGAAAAGGAAACATAACAGAACACCTTTATACTAAAAATAAAAGTTCTATCTTTGTTGGTTGTGGAGATATACTCGTTTGGTCTGGGGCTCGTCCGGAAGCTTCCAAGATTTGGAGCCATGGACCAAATCCTCACAAATTTCAGAAACATAAATCAAACATGAAGGAACACCATTCTGCCTAATTTAAAGGTTATATCTTAGTTGGTTTTGGAGATAATATCATTTCCTCTGAGGCTCGTACGGAAGCTTCCAAAATCCAAACCCACGAACCAAATCGTTTTAAATTTTAGAGACCTAAATCAAACATGAAAGAACATCATTCTGCCAAATTTAAAGGTTATATCTTTGTTGTTTTTGGAGATAATCTCATTTTCTCTGGGGCTGGTTCGGAAGCTTCCAAAATCCAAACCCATGGACCATATGCTCTTAAATTTCAGAGACATAAATCAAACGGAAAAAACATCATTGTAAAAAATTTAAAGGTTCTATCATTGTTGGTTTTGAAGATAATCTCGTTTGCTCTGGGGCTCGTTCGGAAGCTTCCAAATTGCAAATCCATGGACCAAATCCTCTTAAATTTCAGAGACATAAATCGAACGGCAAGGAACTTCATTGTACAAAATTTGAAGGTAAGACCTAAATCAAACATGAAAGAACATCATTCTGCCAAATTTAAAGGTTATATCTTTGTTGGTTTTGGAGATAATCTCATTTGGTATGGTGCTCGTTCGGAAGCTTCCAAAATCCGAACCCATGAACCAAATCCTCTCAAATTTTAGAGACCTAAATCCAACATGAGAGAACACCATTCTGCCAAATTTAAGGGTTATATCTTTGTTGTTTTTGGAGATAATCTCTTTTGCTCTGGGGCTCGTTAGGAAGCTTCCAAAATCCAAACCCATGGACCATATCCTCTTAAATTTCAGAAACATAAATCAAACGGGAAGGAGCATCATTGTAAAAAAGTTAAAGGTTCTATCTTTGTTGGTTTTGAAGATAATTTCGTTTGCTCTGGAGCTCGTTCGGAAGCTTCCAAAATCCAAACCCATGGACCCAATCCTCTCAAATTTTAGAAACTTAAATTAAACATGAAAGAACACAACTATGTCAAATTTGAAAGTTATATCTTTATTGGTTTTGGAGATAATCTCATTTGCTCTGGTGCTCGTTCGGAAGTTTCCGAAATGCAAACCCATGGACCAAATCCTCTAAAATTTCAGAGACATAAATCGAATGGGAAGGAACATCATTGTACAAAATTTAAAGATTCTATCTTTGTTGGTTTTGGAGATAATCTCGTTTGCTCCGGAATCATTCGGAAGCTTCCAGAATCCGAACCCATGGACGGATTTTGTCCAGATTCGAACTTGGTCTTCCTTTTGGAATTATTAACCTACTATATAAATTTCATCAAGATAGCCTTATTAGTTTTTGAGTTATCGTGCGAACGGACGGACGGACATCGTTAAATCGACTCATGAGTTATCCTGATTCAGAATATATATACATGTCCATATCTAACTCGCTTCCTTTTGGTGGTTACAAACACCATACCAAAGTTAATATACCCTATACTTTAGGTGTAGGGTATAATAAAAGTGTTGTATTACGGATAATTTGGATTTTGTTGTATTAAAACTAAATTTAACAACAAAAAAATTTTGTCATGTTGTTGGTTTCCTTTATTTAACTTTGTGAGAGTTGTTGTTTGTTCAGTTGATCATCAGATTAAGTCAAAGATAAAAATATGGAAAAACAATAAAAACAAAACAAGAAATAAAAATATATTATATATTTGTGGTGACTGACAATATCTTTATATAATGCCGGAAACTTCAAGAGATGCAGGATCAAAGGACATAACACAATTAAAGACTCTGCGTGGGATCGTTAAAGGGCAAGTAACGAAACTAAAAACATATGTCCACAGCAAAGGTAAAGGTATGGTCGAAAAATATTTTTGAGCTAGAAACAAAATTAAGTGTATTAGAAAATTATTTAAATAATTTCAATGTGCATCAAACGAAACTTGAGCGCTTACATGAAGAAGAAGAAAAATCAGAAGAAAGACAAAGCTTTGAAGATTCGTATTTCGAATTGAAATCTAAATTGCTAAGGTATATCAGCTCTAAGAAACCCAGAGCCTCAGTTTCGCTTGATGCCACCATCGAAAAGACACTTCATTCAAAACATGGTGTAAAAAACATTGACCTTCCTAAATTTTCGGGTGATTTTACTGAATGGTTGGATTTCTGGAGCAGTTTTGAAAAACTTGTGGATGAAAACGAGTCAATGAACGAGTTAACCAAACTCCATCATCGTGTTTAACGGGAAAGACAAAAATGTTATTAAAAATATAGACAATTTGGAAGAGGGCTATGAGGAGGCTATTTCATTATTAAAACATAGCCTTGACACAAAAAAGGGTGCCGGACCTGACCTAATATCTCCATTCTTCTTATATAGTTGTGCTAATTATCTAATTACTCCTTTTCATTTCGTTTTAAATAAATCGCTTTCGAATGGTGTTTTTCCACATGTGTGGAAATTCTCTCATTCCCATCCACAAAAAAGGTGAAAGATCATCAGTAGAAAACTATCGAGGTAAAGCCATCCTATCGACTATTCCAAAAGTATTCGAAAAAATTTTTGTCGATAAAATTACTTCTGTAATAAATGCCAAACAACAACACGGTTTCAGAAAAAATCATTCCACTACAACGAACCTTATGTTATACACATCTGAGATCCTGAATAAAATGGAGAAAGGATATCAAGTTGATGCAATTTTAGTAAAGCATTTGATCGTGTAGATCACTACACTTTGCTAAACAAACTTACAACTTTAGTATATCGGGTTCTTTTCTTGCATGGCTTAACTCTTATTTATCAGAAAGGACCCAAAACGTTAAATATCAAGGTATATTGACCAATATAACCGAGGTTACTTCTGGTGTACCTCAAGGTAGCCATTTAGGGCCACTTTTATTCAATATATTTATTTCCGATCTTTCAGAATATTTGGGTGCCATACCTCAGCGTTTGTTGACGATCTAAAAATATATCAAGTCGTAAATGACAATTCTGACACAGTTTTACTGCAATCAAGTTTATCATCATTACATGATTATTTAAATATGGGAAACAATTAATTATTCGGAATTTGCAAAAGGTTTATTTTGCTTCTGATTATAAGCGGCTTAAAGAGGGAGATTTCTTCAAGGGAGGAAGTCATATTCATTGTTTAAATCCCTTCCTGGATTCGAAGGGCATCATTCGAGTTGGGGGCCGCATCAAATATTTTGAATTGCCCTTCGACGCTAAACATCAAATATTGTTACCAATTTCTCATCCATTTGTAAATTCACTAATCAATTTTTTACATATCTTATATTATCATACAGGTTGCCAGAATTTTTTGAACATAATCAGAGAGCAATATTGGATAATAAACGAGAAGGCAGTCACCAGAAATGTAATTCACCGATGCGTCTTTTGTTTTCGAACTTCAGCAAAACCTCTTCAGCAGTTTATGCCAGATCTTCCCAAAGACAGAGTTTTAGTTCAACACCCATTTTTGATATCTCGTGTGGACTTTTGCGGACCCTTCCACATTACATAGCTCATACGTGAACGATCTCCAATTAAGGCATATAAAGCTATTTTCCTTTGTTTATCAACTAAGGTACACACGTGGAGCTCGTCAGAGATTTAACCACCAACAGTTTCCTTGGAGCCATAAAAAGATTTTTTGCTCGTCGTGGAAAGTGTGGAAGGATATATTCAGACAATGCTACAAACTTTGTCGGAACTGATCGGCATTTTAAGGAACTGGCCCATTACATCATTGTAAATTTCATAAAGATTCAGTTCAATCATTTTGTCTTCAGAACGGGTTAGAATGGAAATTTATACCTCCTCGAAGTCCTCATTTCGGAGGATTGTCGTAAAATCTCGTGAAAATTTTCCTGAATGAACTATTTACGTACGAGGAACTATATACATTAATATGCCAAGTTGAAATTGTTATGAATTCCAGACCGCTTACTCCTATTTCTAATGACTCAAGGGATTTTACTGCATTCACTCCTGGTCATTTTCTAATAGGACAACAAATGGTATGCATAAACTTTTCTCCAGCTTTTGAATCTACCAGTCTAACAGAACGTTACAAAGAAGTTCAAGACATATACAAACAATTTTGCTCCCACTGGAGGAAGGCCTACTTAAATACACTATAAGTTCGTCAAAAATGGAACAACACACAAAACGAGTTAAAACTTGGAGATCTGGTCTTATTGGTAGAAGACAATTTGTCATCCTTGAAATGGCCTTTAGATCGTATTACTCACATTCATCACAGCCCTGATAAGAAGATTCGTGTTGTCAGCGTACAAACATCTTCGGGAGAATATGTAAGAAGTTTCCAAAGCTTATGTCGTCTTCCTGTTGAAAGTGAAACCTTTCAAGGTGGGCGGAATGAATAATTGTTCAACAACTTTATGTATTATAAAATTTGTTAAGATTTTTTATTTATGTAATTACGCTTACGTTAATTAGTTTACATGAAAAATCATATGTTTTGTTATGCACTTTTAATGCACTTATGTTGCACATTTGCTACTACATTTTTTTTTTGTAATAAAAACTTCTTATATACATATTTTTTTTTTTACCTCTTTTTGTACCTTAATTGGTGTACATTTTAATTTTGTTATAATTAATGTAAATTAAATAACAATTCAACCATATAATTCATATTAATAAATATATTTGTAGATTTGTTTATTAATGTAAATTGAAATTAAAAATTAAATAATTAGAATTTAAGCAAGAAATTACAGTACAGTCGCTTTTAGAAATTGAAAAGAAACGTGTCGTTGTAACAATATTGAAAATTTTGAAGATAAATAAAAAAAAATTTTAATTAATTTTAATTATAATTATATTAGTGTTTTATTGAATAAAATCGGTTAAATAAATATCATTAAAAAATACAAAAAAAAATCTTTGAAAAAGCTCAAAGAATTAACAACACAATAGACAATAAATCAAATACAAATTTAACAAATCACTCTAAAATCATTAATAAACCGTTAAATAAAAAAGTTTATTACAATGCACAAACCAATACACAAATACTACTTAAGCAAAAATATAAGAATTTTGTACAATGTGAAAAGCTCAATTCGGGAAAAAGCCAGTTCAAAATTAATAATAATAATAATAAAAATAATAATAAAAGCAATAATAATAATTATAGTAATAATGATAATAATAATGGTAATAATGATAATAATAATAATAATAACAATAATAAGAATAATAATAATGATAATAATAATGGTAATAATGATAATAATAGCAATAATGATATTAATAATAATAAAAATATTAATAATAATAATATTAATAATAATAATATTAATAATAATAATAACAATAATAATAATAATTATAATAGTAATAATAATAATAACTGAATAAAAAAACATATTGTATTAAACCCAGTAATACCACCAATTGTTAGGATGACACAACAATCTCTAACCGAGGACTGCACCAATTTTCTAGATTTAGAGATGAGATTCTAAACTATGTAAAATTATTCCTTACATATTTACATGACGATTCTTACAATTGTTTCATTGAGGGTAAAACGACAGCTAACTTACTTGTGTTAATACATAATGAAGGTTTACCATCAAACTATAAAGAATTGTATAGTCTTTATTTCAAGTATCATAAAAATTTTGGTTTTACCCAGAAACAGATCGAAGAAGATCTTAGAGCTTTCAGTAGTTACTGCAATAGTACAATCACCTGTACCAATCTCTTGAGAACTACATTAAGTTTTTTCGGCCCACCTTCAAGTAATAATTCACTTTAAATCTCAATGCTATTTCTTATACAAATTCAAATTTAATAACATTGTCTAACTTTAATACAAATAATAATAATAATAGCGTTATTTCTTGTAATAATAGTAAAATTTATTATCACAATTGTAGTGGTATGAGAGGTAAGCTGAAAAAATAATTTATAGATACTAAGTCATGTGATTTCAGTGTGTTAGCTATTACTGAAACATGGCTAAATGATTCGTTTTTAAACGAAGAAATATTAGACAATATTTGGACTATATATAGAAAAGATCGCGACTACCTGACTACAAATAGTTCCCGAGGAGGTTGCAGTCAAAAATGACTTATGACTTATAATGTCAAAATAAACTTAGATAAATACTTTTTATACTTTGGATAGTTTACTTCCCTCCGAATTCTGATAATTCCTCATATAATTAATTTATGATATGTTATGTCACAATATATTATCAAATATGAATGAGGATGATTCTATTTTTATTTTTGGGTATTTTAATAGTCCTTCTCCTTCTTTTATTGTCGACGATTCTGACAATTTGTTACTACCAATTAACTTTCAGGACGAAATAGATTTTGACCATATCAGTTCATTCTATGGCAATGATTTACAACAATTTATCAGTTTTCCCAATATAAATAACAAGTGGTTAGCTCTTGCATTTTTGAATGCATATGATAGCGTAGTGGTAAAGCTCGCTGATGATGCAGTAAACCTTTTCACTAACACAATCACAATCTCATCATAACACAGTCATCTTTGAAATCGCCACGTCTATACCACTTTACACTAAATCGTACAATAATAATATTTTATATGATTTTTTTAGCGCTGATTATGATAGCATCAAAAATGCTTAATCTGTAATTTCTAATTTCTAAACTGTAATTTCTTTGCTGATTGTTTTCAATAAGTTTATCATCCACATGAATCTGCCATAAAAATTGATTTTTTAAATCGAACAAATAACTGAAATTTAATTGTTACGGATTTATATCTTACTGAAAATGAAATATTTGAAGCAATCATTAACAACGATACTAGAAAAGGTGTGCGACCTGACTTAATCTCCCCGACTTGTTATACAATGGTGAAAGTTATTTGACTTATCCGCTTCATTTAATTTTTACTAAATCACTTTCTTCAGGTGTTTTCCCATATGCTTGAAAATCGTCTTATTTAATCCCCATCCACAAAAAGAGCGACAAAGCACACGTCGAAAACTACGGTATAGCTATTTTATCGACTGTTCCTAAGTTATTCGAAAAAATGCTCATAAACAAAATTATACCCATCATAAACAGAAAATTAAATGAACAGCAGCATGGTTTTAGAAAACGTGTTCTACCTCAACAAACCTTTTGGTTTATACATCTGAAATCCTTAATGAAATGGAAAATGGGCACCAAGTTGATGCTATTTACACGGATTTTAGTAAAGCATTTGATCATGTCGATCATAGTATTTTGCTTAACAAACTTGTTGCAATAGGTATTTCGGCTACATTTCTTACATGGCTGTACTCTTACCTAACAAATAGAAATAGTAAATTCTAAGGTTTTTATCAAACACAATCAATGTTACTTCAGGAGTACTACAAGGTAGCCATTTAGGTCCACTCCTGTTTAATATATTAATTTAAGACCTTTCGACCAAACTAGTGACTGTATCTCGCATATTGCATTTGCCGACGATCTTAAAATTTGCCATGTTATCAAAAATATTTCTAATGTTGTATTACTTCAGTCAAACTGAAGTAATACATTCAAATATTATATTCAAATTCATTTCTATTCAAACTATTCAGTTTTACACAAGATCTACTATTTTAATCGATTATTCAATTGATAATGCAACTCTAAAAAGGGTATGCAGTATGACCGTTCTAGGGATCTTTTGGATGATAAGCTTACTTTCATCTTTACTATGAGCATATGATTTCCAAGGTAAATAAAATGTTAGGATTCATTAAAAGAAGAGCTAAAGAATTCAATAACATAGCGGTAACAACATTTCTCTACTGTTCTTTAGTACGATCTGAATACAGCAACATTGTTTGGAATCCTGCATTTAAAATACATTCCGATAGAATAGAATATGTTCAAAAACAATTCCCATTATTAACAACATAATGCTATTGACTATTCAATTCTACCTAATTATAATGTAAGATTAAATTCATTGAATCCTGCATTTAAAATACATTCCGATAGAATAGAATCTGTTCAAAAACAATTCCCATTATTAACAACATAATGCTATTGACTATTCAATTCTACCTAATTATAATGTAAGATTAAATTCATTAAACATATTAACTTTATCTTCAC